>JALPQI010006892.1:0-56250 GCA_025490895.1 Thaumatotibia leucotreta
GAAACGGCTGATAACATTATGTTTATTAAGGGTACAACTGTCTAAATAATTATTTGTTCATTTGATTCCCAGCAACAATTAAGATAAAGTCGTTAATAAATCGCTTTGTTCATAATCAAATATATGTTTATAAAGATTAGATACATCGTCCAATGCGATATTTTAATCTGTATTTATTTCTTATTGAATGATAGATCGATTTTAATGTTTTTCTTAATATTCCGGCCTGGCTCCAATTTCACAACGTTGACAAGTCCTACAATTGTAAATCTACAGTTTCTCCAATAGGGAGCGTCTATAGGCTACAGTTACCGCTTACCATCGGAAGGGCCGTGCGTTTGTTTGCCACCAGCATAAAAAATTGTGCAGGAACTTTAATAAATCAGCAGTAAATAGATACTTTTATGCGAAGCAAAATTACAATTGTCACAAAAATCACGACAATTGTAGCGAGACTCTGACATAAGCCGAACCTCATGTCAAGAATTAATGAAAATTGTACTAAACCTTGCGACAATTGTCACGGGTTTCGGAAAATAAAAAGTAGTTTATTAACGATATAATAACGTTGATAGTAATAATTTTATGTTGGTGGCAAACAAGCACATGGACCGTCCGACAGTAAGCGGTAGCCGTAGCCTACGGAGGCCTGTGACGTTAGTAACAGTGATATTTTACAATTGTCACAATTGTAATTATGGTGAAATAGGCCACTTATCAAATATCTATGGATAATATTTATCGACGTAGCCTCCTCTCTAGTGCCGCGTCATATGGTAGCACTTTAGCCAATCACAGCGTGGCAAAGGCCCGACCTCGGAGACACCGAGACTCATTACAATTTCGCTTTGTTACAAATCTCTCTCTTTCATATATCTATGCTTCAGCTTCATTAGGCAAGCTCACTACTAAACACTACTAAATATTTACTTACTATACATAAGGCATAGTAATACACCCTCGAATTGAATAGTTATAGGTAAAAACACCAA
The DNA here is from genome assembly GCA_025490895.1 of Thaumatotibia leucotreta. Classification (NCBI taxonomy): domain Eukaryota; kingdom Metazoa; phylum Arthropoda; class Insecta; order Lepidoptera; family Tortricidae; genus Thaumatotibia; species Thaumatotibia leucotreta. The sequence goes on from JALPQI010006892.1 coordinate 993, forward strand.
TGCTAAACTAGTTGAGAAGAATGGTTACAAAGAAAATGAAATTGAAAAGAGCACGTTCAATTCTAACAATACTAACACTGATGAAGCAATCGTAGATTATCAAGTTAACGCGGAATAAAGTGTTGTATCGTGCAGCAAATAGCGAGGATGGAATGATTCATTTAAAGTGGAATAGTCCACGTTCTCAATGCAGCGTGCTTTACAGTAAGAAATGCTGGCCAGGGGAAGATTAGAATGAAACTAGTATCCTGGGGTGAAATACTAATTTTAAGCTTGCATGTATGTGCTCGCTTTGGCTTATACAGAGAAATGTGTTCGGAACGTACGAGTACCATTGAGGGTTCTGTGTACGGTCCAAAAGACGTTTGGGAAACGTTCAATAGAGTCTTGGTTACAAATCTTCTACACTATAGGTGAACTGGAATCTCATGGCAAATGGGGAAATCATGGTAGAGGGTAATGGGGAAATGGGATGGAACAGTATTTAAACTGTGCACTTTTTAACTTTAAACAATTAGAAAGTTTAATATTCGATATATTTGTATTTCAAATTGTTGTATGTTGCTGGCGTCGTCAAATAAAATAACAAGGTATCATTTTTTTATTTATAATGAATATATAAGTAACTTGAAGTATCGTTCACAACTAGAAAATGGTAGGTACCATAAATTCGTCGGTACCATAATTGCCATCTGTTATAATTCGAAGATTTCTAGTGGCTTAACCCCTGTAGGTAATAAGTAGTATCTTTGTAGGAAAAATAAAAATACATATTCACTAACCAGATGATTCCACTACACGGTTTAACATCGAAGATTGTGTTCGATATTCACCTTCTTTGCGTATTGTGTAACAAGAAATACAATAATAATTATTAATCGCTTAATATCAAAGCGGTTTCCGGAGATTTTCAACGGATAACAATCTTTGAAGACGAATTACAAAATGTAAACAAAAGTAAAAAATCTATTTGATACAACTGTCAGTAGACAGTTGCAATATGATAATCAAAAGTTTACGTTCAAAAATGTCATCGGATCCTGGTTCACCTACGAGTATGAGAATACCTTTTATTATCTTCTTTCGTTGCAGATAACTTCTCAAGATTCCCAGTAAAAAAATAAAGGAGGAGCGGAAGCTGTATAACTTATTTTCAGTTACATTATTTCAGTTTTTAAAGTTTGAGTCTGTATTCAATATTTCAAATTATCAATTTATAATTATTTGTAACATTTGTTTCAAAAACAATGGATAGACAGACTGGCTAACGATTGTATGGGCTCTGGGCAATTTACGTACCCTAAAAAGGCAGAACGGTTCGTTTGGATGCCTATGCGAATTATTCAAATATATTCATATGGCAGGATGCCCTCATACGTGTAAAGGCGTGCAAATTACACTCAAATTCGCATATTTGACGGCAATTTCGTCAAGTTTATAAAAAATTTGATAGTTCCCTGTATAATTTTGTAATCAATTACACCAAAAGCATAATAAATAAACGTTGACAGCCAGTCTTGTATTCAGTGTAATTGGTTAAGAAATAATTAATTAATTGTTATAAAACACTATAACGGATATAAATTTAATGACTATCATATTTGTCTGTAAGTACTATAATTTTTTATGCATATACGATTCAAAAATACTTCAGGCATCGGTTTCGGAAAAGCGAATATATCGGAAATAAGACGGGCTTGAATAGGAATTACTTCAATGTATCATGTTACGAAGTCGTTTTGTCGGGACTAATTATTGGTCTAGAAATCACACAAACCTTTTACAACTGATTTACTTTGCCAATACAAAAGAACGCATGTTTTTCTCAAAAACCTACTTAACTGGAAGAATTTAATACAAAAATTCAAAAGTTCCGTCCTTAAATAGAACGGCAGCAGCATAATGAAAACAATCAGAATCGTCGTCTCGCCGTCGGAATGAGACATGATAATGTAAGTTGGCTCTTTGAAGGGGCTTATTAAAATTGAATCACCCTCTTGAACGAGATTCGCGTGTAACTCAGACATTTCTACAAATCACTTTCCCAACATCGTATGTCACTTTATGTTTAATCGTCACCAAAGCTTTTCGTCACTATAAAATAGGGTTGAAATTACTGTATCAACACGAGAGGTTGCGGAAATACGAGTTTGATTTCGGTACTCGACTTGCGTATACGTGCCGTCATGAAATAAATTACTATCTTTCTCGTAGATATTTTTGTTTTATATAGGAGCTCAAAATAGATTCCTGATTTAGCAAATTCATCTATAAAGGTACATCAAGAACTTTTACGGCATCGTTATATTGATTTACTTGTAAGCAGATAAGGTATCATTACTATATCAACAAAAAGATGTCTACTGCTGAACGTAGGTCTCCTCCAAAGATTGCCACATTGACCCGTCCTACGCCACCGCAAGCTTGACCAGGTCATCAGTTCACCTTGTGGGAGCTGTACCCAGGTAAGGTATAACAGGACGATAATGAAAAAGTTCTGAGGTTTTACTTTTAAACTATTCATCAAATTAATTCGAAGCTAGTTTTCCAGTTTTTGATTCATATTTTATCAAATATTTTCATCTTCATCAGAGCCTTTTCTCAAGTAAGAAACACTTGAAAATCTAAGTTTGGTACAGGTTTAACGTAAAAAACATACCTTAAAGACTCTTGAATTATCAAGTAAGCTATTGTAATTTCATAAGTTAAGTTTAAATGTTTTTTTTGTTTTCCTTTATTGTATACTATTCTTCTCAGAAACAAAGTCATAACCATAATCAATCAAATATATAGACAATTTTAAGATCCTAATCTTCTCCAGTCACAGGGACAGTGCATAGTAGCCACCATAAATTTGAATACAATGCCAGCATTCTGCAATCTTATATGACAAGCGATAAAGTCAGGTGGCCTCAATAATGTACGGTCACGTGACTTTTCGTTCGAATCTGTCACTCATACATTTATTAATTATCGCTTATCGTACTTATGCAATTGCAGAACGGGATCTTGGCTATGCTTGCAGGTGCTCATAAATATCGGAACATGTACCGTAACACCTTGCAATAGAGTCGTGATCGGATATTTTATGTCCACCTTGTTTGCTTATTGCACACAAATCATGTTTGAGTTACTGCCGTGGTAGAGTCAACGTTGTATGTTTTAAATTACTTCTCCTTTAAAATTTGCGGTATCATTCCATGAAAACACGCGTTAATTAAACATTTGTGTGCTTTCATTAATCCGGTATGGAGTTCGGCCAATATTTTATCGGCGTCATTAAATTTGCATTGACAGATAAAATTACACGAAAATACAGCCTTCATTGCAGTTTTGCTGGTCCGTTGTTAATTTTTAATTTCATGTTTGCTTGAAAGCCTATAGATTCACCAGTAAAATATGTTTACGATATCTATGATACTGCTTTATAGTTATCAGGTAGGTAATAATAGGTAGATCCAATGGCGGGCCAAAGACAAGATGATGTAAATATGTAGATTATGTAGTGCTATAATACTGTGCGTGTCAAGTTACTGACGACACTGTTGAAAAGAGAGGAGACAAATTTGATGGAGGAGACAAAATTAAGAAAGCTGACCCCACCATCATGTGGGACAAAGGCTAGGAAGAGAGACAGAGAGGTAGGTAACAATAGCCCATACTTTCCAGAAGGTACATGTCTTCCAAAATGCATATTGTAATAAATGTAATAATATTCGTGTAGCAGTAGTTTAATTATAAGTATTAAAACAATATCTTCACAAAACGGTGCGCTGATAAATTATATTAAATCGCGATATGATGAAGTTACCTACAATTATTTATAATGTAATAAAGCCACTTGGTACCTTTAGGTTTAGCGTTTAAAGTAAGTCAGCGGGTGTAAAATAAGTACAGAGAATCACAGTATTTCATTTACAAATACAGCCTACCTATTTAATCTCCCAGCCGTAAAATCCCCTTTTTAAAAATGTTAGGTAGCGGCCATCATTGTCGACATGTTCTAAAAAGTATGCAAGGGTAAAAGTGACATATACCATGATAATTGGTAAAAACGAGACCATCATGGCTTGCCGCCGTTCAATTTCATATAGTTTAAGGTATTTTCGTTTCATTTATCCAAGAGTAAATATCCGAAAACACTGCCTTCTATATAAATCTCAAACGTCGTATTCGGTGGAAAAGGAGCATCTGCCCAAAATGTTTTTCTTGAATTAAAAGAGGTGTAAGATTTTCTTGCATTCCACGCAATTTCAGTTGGGGTTATAAATACGATCTGTCTGTCGGCGCCGTTTTGACGGAGGTCCACCGTGGACAGATGGACTGACGGGTCGTGGGACGTCGTTTTTGTGTACTGTGACAAATGGCCTCTTCCCTTGCCCGTAATTGGTCAAATTTATGGTATAGAGAAAACTGTTTCGCGCGGACGCCTCTTGAGTGTGGTAATTCATCTTATTTCGGTATTGGTTACGGGACGCAATCTGTGGTAACCGGTTCCGGTTTGAATATATCATCATCAGCCTATGTTAGTCCACTGCTGGACGTAGGTCTCTCCTATTAACTATGCGTATAGACGCATTAGGAGGTAAATGCCCATAATCGTCACGCTGGGCAAGCGGATTGGCGATCGCAGTAATGTGTCCACTATGATGACGCTGCTACCCATCATCAATCTTGTAGAATGGTCAGTGACACTTAATCCCTTAGTCGACTCTTACGACACCCGCAGGAGGAGTTGTGGTGGTGAAAAATGTATTCTTACTGCCGTGCCATCACCACACGGCATTCGTCACCACACGAAATATATAAACCAAGTTGTTATCCTCGTTTCCTATGCCGTCAGGATGTTTATTTTTACCCTCTTGGTCAGGATGTTGGTGGATTCAGACTTCAATGAGATTAGCTTTGCTAAAGTATACTGAATCTGGGAATTACTACGTGAAAATGGTATTTGCAACAGTTCTGCAATGTCAGGTGTTCCACAATTGTAATTAACATTGTAAAGACCCCGTTTTAAATTATACTAATATATTTTATTTTTTTAAATGAACTTCTCAGCTTAACCTTTACATAGCCTGAAAAATGTTCGTTTTTTGTGTTATGTTATCAATTTAGTTTAAAATCACAAGAGCATAAATAACGAGGTATAGTTTTGTGATTGGATTGCGAAGGGTTATGCCCCGGCCACACAGATCAGTATAGATAGCTAACGGAGGCATGGAACATGTCGCAGCGTTATGGCCGATAGGCCTTTATAGTGTGACAGATGCGCGCCCTATGAGACAGTCGCAACTTACCCGCGACTGCAGAATGAGCTCGGACATATCCGCAAAATGCCGAATTGTGCCGTTATTTATTGTAAAAATAGGAGTGTAAATAAACATTTCAAGGATTATTGAGTCACGTACCACATGAAAGTATTGATTTTTTTAGTTATTAGTTGACAAAATGACGTATTTTTACAAATAATATATAACAACAAACCGCTGACATAAATGTCATAATGATTTTACTTGGGCGTACTAATTAGTTGAACTATTCAGTGACAAATTGTATGTGCGTTTTACATTGACGGCTTAGAACAGCAAGCAAGTTGCAATTTGGTAAGCGACCGTGCAATGTATCCAATTGCTAGCGATATTTACAACCGTACTGTCATTTCTTGGTACGGCCGCTGCGAGCAGGCCGCGAACTAGAGGTACGACTGACCGTGCCGATGACAAAATAGGGTCGATAAATTGTTGATGTATTTGATTATATTCAATTTTTTTTTCATATTTTGACCTTTGTATCAATATCTTATCTTCATAAAGGTAAAACAATATAATTATATAGATTATATCGCGTATTATTATTTTGAACCTTTTACAATAACCGGTGTCAAAGGTTGAAATTGTTTTATTTAAATATGTGACCATCGCGGAAACGGCTGATAACATTATGTTTATTAAGGGTACAACTGTCTAAATAATTATTTGTTCATTTGATTCCCAGCAACAATTAAGATAAAGTCGTTAATAAATCGCTTTGTTCATAATCAAATATATGTTTATAAAGATTAGATACATCGTCCAATGCGATATTTTAATCTGTATTTATTTCTTATTGAATGATAGATCGATTTTAATGTTTTTCTTAATATTCCGGCCTGGCTCCAATTTCACAACGTTGACAAGTCCTACAATTGTAAATCTACAGTTTCTCCAATAGGGAGCGTCTATAGGCTACAGTTACCGCTTACCATCGGAAGGGCCGTGCGTTTGTTTGCCACCAGCATAAAAAATTGTGCAGGAACTTTAATAAATCAGCAGTAAATAGATACTTTTATGCGAAGCAAAATTACAATTGTCACAAAAATCACGACAATTGTAGCGAGACTCTGACATAAGCCGAACCTCATGTCAAGAATTAATGAAAATTGTACTAAACCTTGCGACAATTGTCACGGGTTTCGGAAAATAAAAAGTAGTTTATTAACGATATAATAACGTTGATAGTAATAATTTTATGTTGGTGGCAAACAAGCACATGGACCGTCCGACAGTAAGCGGTAGCCGTAGCCTACGGAGGCCTGTGACGTTAGTAACAGTGATATTTTACAATTGTCACAATTGTAATTATGGTGAAATAGGCCACTTATCAAATATCTATGGATAATATTTATCGACGTAGCCTCCTCTCTAGTGCCGCGTCATATGGTAGCACTTTAGCCAATCACAGCGTGGCAAAGGCCCGACCTCGGAGACACCGAGACTCATTACAATTTCGCTTTGTTACAAATCTCTCTCTTTCATATATCTATGCCCGGCCACGACATTGGTCTAAGGCGACCAGCGGCGAGCGAATCCATGAGTGGGAGGGGGACGCCGATATAGGTACGAGAGGGAGCACCATACGTTTTCCGCTAAGCCGGTCGCCTTAGATCGATGTCGTGGCCGCGGCGTTAATATTACATTTTTACTAATACATATTTTTGTAGTAGATATACCAATTAATGAAATGCTTAAAAAGCATTGGTGTTCTGAATCATGAAAACATAATTTCATTTAATTTACTTGCCAGAATATATTTAATATTCTACATTTTGGCTTGGCTTAATTGGCTTTTAAAACTCACCACAGACAAGCAGTTAAATTCTAAATGTCTTAGAACAGGCAAAGCCAGTAGCGGTCGGGTTGTCGTACCTATAAGCCGTTATTAAGATTATCAGGTGTTTGCCCCTGTTGACGAGGGTGTCTCGGCGGATACAGATTGTCCAATCTCTACCGCAGCTTTTGCAATGCGGCGATTACGATGCAGTATCGTCTTTTGTAGTCAACATCAAATGGTTTTTTTATGTGACGAAGGTAGACAACTGAGCTCTCAGCCCACTTGATGGAAAGCGGGAACTGAGGCCCATGGACATAGTGATCAAAAATCGCCTATGCGCTGTCTACCCTGAGAACTTAGATGGATTGCCTCTATGCCAGTAATTACACCGGCTATCTTACCCCCAAACCGGAACACAGTACTAACTATTTAGCGGCAGGTTAACGGGTAAGACGGTGGTAGCTATCCGGGCGGACCCTGCACGAGGTCCTACCACCAGAAAAATGGTTTCGCTATCGCGTTATATTCGAAAATGTATATATCTGTGGGTAAATCGATGATGAGTAAATTGGATTGATTATGGACCTCATAATAAGTGTAGTTCTCTTGTCCAGTCTTCTTGCATTTTTTAATTACTTTTTTCGGTCATTGTATTGAGTGAACAAGCACTAACAAAATGATTACATGACGCGCTTCCTTTAGTGATAAAATCTATTATTACGATTCTAAAGAAAAAAATCATTATAAAAGAACGTGTAAAATAAATGGATATAGAATACTCATAATTATATCCTCGGTAAACCAAACCCGCAGCCGAATATAATTTTAGAGCCCGCGTAAATAGAATAGAATATAATAGAATAGAAATACTGCGAATTAATTTTCGTATGAATGAGTTTCACTAAGAGTTATGTGTTTAAAATTATATTTTGGTATGGTACTATAATGTATTAGATGGTTTGCAACATGTTATTGAAAAATATAAAATTCAAAGAACCATTGCCATAGACAACTGCGCCGTGGTTAGCCATATTATAAAATATACTTTCAAACTACGTCAAAAAACTTTCCGGGGCTCGCGAAGAAGAGTTTAATTCAAGTAAACGACTGAACACGTTTTTCATGAATTCCACAGACTTGTCCTGCTAAATTGCCCATCAAATCATGTAAAGACCCGTTTACACTAACCCGCAATGCCCGCAACATTACGAGCCGGACTACTTTACTTACGGACGTTCAACAAAAGTGGTTTTAGCTTAGCTGTGTAACGGTAGTCACCCTTTACACCACAAATCAACCGTACACACATTAGGCTTGCTTCCCGCCAACCTGCTGGCCAAATGTGTGAAAGCGTCATTATTCATTGCTGCATATACCGAATAATTTGTTGATACGCTAGTGTGTTAGTCGTTTGCAGTAGTGAATGGTATAATTATGGGTTCGATTCAACGTGATGCAGCAGTATAATTATTTAGATCTACGAATATAATATGTCCAAGTATCGTAATATAGTTTTATGCAACAGTAACATAATAAGATACGTTAGTCGAGTTTTATAAGTGACGAGTGTTAAGAATCAATTGTGAACTGTTGCATACATATTTTTTTCTACGACAACCGAATGAGATAAAATTATATTTCTATATTTCTGTCGTGGCAGAATGTGGACGTCGTTTGCCTTACTTAGAAATTAAAAAAAAAACAGTTGACAATATTCCATAAGAGTGGTGATAACTTGATAAGGGGGTGTAAGTAATTATGGAATACTCGAATAAAGTTAAAATGCATTTTTTTTATCTCTGTCAGCCGCACAATTTATTTAGGTATTTTATATAACAATCAACATTCTTACTGAAATTTCTGGATTAGAAAAAAACCTATAAAATCCATTACCCAATTAAAATAGTTTTTTCTTACTAATATAACCAGTTTTGCATACCTATTCTACTTTCATGGATAACTAGAATAGGTATTTATGCGATGGTAGTTATACCGTTACCATAACGAAAATAGTACAATCTCTAAAATATTAAAACATTTAAATTAGAGCTTACGAAACCTATAAAATCCTTTAAACTTCATAACACAATTTTGATTTTAAGTCCTATTATTTTGGTAAAGATTTGTTTCTTGACTTTCAATTAGCATCATGGTAAAGTTTGATCCAACTAATTAAGTAACTTTTAACTGCTTCAACCTTCAGATTCCTTCAGACGCTAAACAAGAAACGAGTTTTGTTTTTGTTGAATACCTACCCAACATTTAAATCCTTATTTGAGAGCCTTTTAGTAAAACGTTACTTTGTCGCTTACTATACGGATGCTGTGACAAATGATTTATTTGGAAATACAAGCTAATTTCGTCCTTATGGTTATCAAAAAAGTGAGACTATTGTACAGTAATTCTAAGGGACTCGGCAAAATCAGCTGCTCATTCTTTGACAGCACAGAGGCGTTTTCTTTTCTATCTTTGTGATTATTGTTAATTCGTTAATAATTATTCAATAAATTATTCTTATTCTTATTCTTAATACGAAGCTACTTCGTAGTTATCGTGGGTAAAACTATATTTCTTTCAAGGCGACATGGCAGAGTCCAAAAACATAAATAATCCGTTACAGGGTGAGTATAATCTTCTCGTAAGCGTTTCAACCGCCTAATTTTGGTGGCATCATTTTTGCGTTCTAAAATATCTATCCAAAGAATCCTCTTATAAATATGTTACGTCGTTCTTATTATACAGGATTAAAGTGCACTGGGATATATTTTTGAGCATTTTTATTAACACTTTATCCTGCCTTTGACTTTAACACTCGCAGCAAAAAAATACGAGTCGGATATCGGGTTCATTGTCCTAATGGGCCGATTTTTATTTTGTTGTCGTGTTGTGAAATTTTCCGAATTTGGACTTTTTACATTTTTTCTACTCAGAATCACGAGCTCTTTCGATCCTGATAGAAATAAAAAAGTGTCCCAAAAAAAAATCCAATGAGTTACTATTTTTCATACACTTTCTTCGACGGTAACACAGTGGAAGACAAAAAAATGTATTGAATTTTTGGGACACTTTTTTCTGCTAATGAGGATCGAAAGAGCTCGCGATTCTGAGTAGAAAAAATTTGAAAATATCCAAATTTGGAAAATTTGATAAAACTACAACAAAATAAAAATACGTCCTATACTTCGTTTTTTTTAGCATTAGAGAGACCTTTGCAGAACGAAATATAACGTTTTTTTACAGGCAAATTCTGCAGATCGAACTGTGAACACGAGTTATTAAATATCACGTATTTATTATCATGCTGAGTTCTTGAGTGGCAAATGTGAATGAAAAAAAAAAAAAAAAAGTTCTTGAGTGGCGGCTACGTACCGGAAGGCGTAGCGTGGGTAGGCCCCCCACAAGGTGGACTGATGACCTGGTGAAGGTCGCAGGAGTCCGCTGGATGCGGGTGGCGCAGGACGGGTCATTGTGGCAATATTTGGGAGAGGCCTATGTTCAGCAGTGGACGTCTTTCGGCTGATATGATGATGATGATGATGATGAGTATCATTACTCAGTGTTGTGAACAGATAAGAAATATAATATTAGTTAATTTATATTCTGAGATGAAAAGATAAGAATTTTAATAATTTGCGTTTGCAATTTTTCATGGAAAGGTTGTACATTAAAAAACCTAAAGAGGCAGAGTTCTCACCCAATTTTAAAACGTCACTGTCACTGTCCTTCGATTTCATATTTTTGTCGGTTGAGTCGGTTGTATTTTCTACTGCTGTTAGCTTACTTAAAGATTGTTTTGGTCGTTTTTGTTCAATTTCGTTATTAATTGTTGATCTATTTAGATATTTTGTTTGTTGGTGCACATTTAAAATGGATGAAGTCGCAGCCGGTTCCGGCTAACGTTTTTTCATGTCTAAAGAAGAAACGGCAAAAGCAAAATACTCCGACTGCCAGTGAAAAGCGGATGGTAGTGAAAATTTAAAAATTAGAGTCAGAAATGTGCCATAGAAAGGAATATCCCACTAAATCGGACCATGTGAAAAATACTGCTGAGACTGCTGGCATATCGTTGGCTACGGTATACAACATTTTAAAAGAAAATAAGTTTCCGAGTCCTCGGACTCTTCCACTGACAGTGAATACTATGTATGTCATCTGAGTTTTATTTTCTAATTTGTTACCAAATTCAAACTACATTAGAGCGTCCCAGATTGAAGCCGCCTATAATGGCAACAAATACTAAACGACGTTGTCGATGGGTAGGGTTGTCTTACTGTTGTCATCTGCTCAGTCTTTATGATACCGTGTACGCTTTTATACCGATAGTTTAAATCCTTAAATGCATGACTTTTAAAAGTACTGGGAGTGCATAACGTAAGCTAGGATAAATATGCAAATATTGTTAAATTTTAAACTGTAAACTTCATTAAATTCAGTAAATGTGAATTCGGTACGATATGAGTTACAAATTTATAAAAAAAAATACTTAGTTAAAAACCGCCAAACACTGAACGAAAACCTTCAATATTTAACTTTTTTCTAAATTGCCGCCATCTTGCTTATAAAACACTTATACCTTTTTTTAAATACAGTTTTTCCAACAAATTTATAAAAAATGTGAAAACTATGCGTTCAGCTATCGGTAAATATCAAATGATATGTATGTACATAAGTTCCGAGAAATTCAGTGGTATCGGCCGAAACAAGAAATAAGGTTTACGACCACTGCTTCTTTGTTCACCCGTTTGACAGATAATTCTAATCTTAAATAAAACGAAGTATAATACTAGAACATGTTTAAATTCTACTCAAATCAAACAATGATCCAGCATCTATGCTTTTGGTAGATTGTGTTTTAACAACTGAACATTCTCCAACAACTGGGTAGTTCGTCTATAGAAATTGCCTCTTCCGTGAAAATGCTTTCATGAAATGAAACATTTACGGAATCGCCTTAGTTTATACTGTCACAGATGTCTTGAATAAATAGTCTGCATGTGTCGGAAAGGGTGCCATGACCCAATATCTGGGGTATCTGTCCGGGATTTCTTGGAAGTAACAACGTCAACATACATTCACCGTACCCAATTCTGTGTACCTGCCTACTACAATGCAGAAATCACAGAATTACATCTGTAAAATATTATTTAATTACATTCGAAAGCTTGTACAGTACCGGCCAATAATATATCACATACAGGTTTTTTTCAGTAGATTTATTTTTATTTTTGTAAGTGTTTTTCACACTTTCCACCTCACGACTATAGATAGTCTACCTCTAGGCATAGGCCTTTACACTAGCGATGAAAAAACTGGTCATCATGTAGTGATTTTTTCATAAAGAGATTTTGCGTAAGGCATGGATTACTTAGTAAAATTCTTTTTTTTACTACAGCTATTTTAGCAATATGCTGTGTCTCCAATTGCAATTCACAATACTTAATTGCAGTATTCATCATTAAACTGTGCAAAAGTACCAAAATAATATGCTATCTACATGCGAACATGTGCCGCTTACTCTATACACGCTCATACAAAAAGTCACGAATGTGATATATTATTGGCCGGTACTGTAACTTGTAATACAAGCGGAAGTTCTTATCTAATTAATAGTGTCAAAAAGAGACTTCCACTTATATTACAAGTTACAAGGTTTTGAGAAATGGGCTCCTGGTATGGAGAATACATTAGCAACAAAACTTCAATGCTGACAAACAGATGCGAGTAATCGGTGTCCAGAAAAAAAATCTTTCGTTTATCCACATTGAACAGTATTTAAATACTTATTCTGAAATAAGTTAAGCATACCAATGCTTGACACTTAGTGATCTATAGATGACACTTATCAAAACAGAGCCACTTATCATAACATAAAAAATAAGGGGGAGAACACACAATTTACAACTTTGAAAGCAGATATCTCAAAAACGATTTTCTTAAAGAAAACTGCCTTATAATTTTAAAAGACCTTTCCATTGATAACGCGCACGTGTATGTACAATGAAAAAATCTATTAAAAATTGGAGCACTGGTACGTTGAAATGTTGATAAATTATATATACTGGGTGACATCGGGGTCGTGATCCAAACTGTGAGAAACGTGTTAAGATGGTCATTCTCAACAAGGTTTCCCATGGAACAAATATGAATATCGCGAAAAAAAAAAAACTGTTTCCATACCGAACGGTGCGGAAGTGTTCATAACTTCCAGTCTCGTTTCATAATTATGTAAACACATTTGGAAAGGATTAGTATGGAGAAATGTATACATATTAATGAACTCGAACTTTACTAGTCGTAAAAAAAGTATGTTTGTTCATATAGGTCCCATAGAGAACATTGTTTAGGAAGACCATCTTAACACGTTTCTCACAGTTTGGATCACGACCCCGATGTCACCCAGTATACATAATCAAAACATTTATAAGAACTTAGGGTACAAATAGTACTTATCAGCTTGCTAAGTGGTAATAGTATTTATTATTAACAATACGTGTGTTGTGTACAACTCTATAGGTATAAGAGCCATAAGGCGGTGTATAACACTGCAAAATGTACGTGCAGTAACATGACATTGCGACAAAGACATTAGCAGTAAATTGTACTCAAAGCAGATAGGGCAATAACGCTGGTGTCCAAAGGAAATAATCGAAGACATAAGTCTCACGGGGTTTTATATACGCTTTAATATTTGTCGTTAGACGTCCTTCTATAGCTCGAACATTTCGATAACTCAGTTAAGAGGAAATGGGAGCTGAAAGAGTTTAGAAAAAATTGTATTTAACATTTAAAATAAATAAAATAATTAAAAAATTAAAAAACACGACTGCCGTTTTAAGCGAACTGAAAAGTAACAAATAATTCAGGTTAATTCTTGTCAGCGTATCTACATAATTATAGGCGCTTGTCTTATTACTTACTATATTTTGTTTCAATTGTAGTAGAGGTCCAAATGGAAAAAATTGTGCGCTGTGAGTTACAGTTTTGTAATTTTTACCAGAGCTAGAGGGTGTAAAAATAAATATTTTTAGATGTGGAGGGAAAACCAATTCCCCCCCTGAACGAGGGCGGAGGGGGGTGAATGTGCAAACGGAAGGGTTATGTTTAAAAATTTTTCGTCTAATATTTAAGCCTACTATTCATTGTTTGGTATCATTTTCATATAAAACAGACACGGGGAATTCATTTTTGATAATAAACATGAGGATTTTCATACATAAAAAAAGAATTATCGGTATAAATGTAAAATAATCACCGTGTTTATTTTGATTGTTGCGTTATATAAGTATTACCAAATAAATATATGAAAATAAAAAAAATACTACAAGATAGCATATTTATTGTAGTTTCTAAAAATATATACTTTTTGGAACTTTCCATGCAAAAATAAGTTGTAAAAAAATTGCACCTGTCGCGTAAAAAAGGGACGTTGCTTTGACTTATTGTTGACAGTACGTTTCTACTGCAGGAATTTAGCGATTTTGCGTAAACAAAATACTCCATAATCTCTGTTAGGTCAAATTGAATCAACCTGGGTTAACCAAGCACCCCGGGTTAAACATTTATTTCACACGGAATTTGATAATTGATAAATTTCTTATGAAGTAAGTGACTGACCCGGCACTATACAGAGGATATCCGAGACATCAGCCTATGTGATATTAGAATGGCTCTTGAACAGCTCAAAAATAACAGGGCGTCTGGGGAAGACGGAATTATGGCTGAGCATCTGAAGCCAGGTGGTAAACCAATCCTTATGGCCCTTCAGAAGTTGTTCAACTCCGGAAGGGAGAACGCCTTAGGCATGGAACAGAAGAGTGGTGGTATTGTTCTTGAAAAAAGGGTGACAACGCCTTATTGAAGAACTACCGATCCATCTCACTTCCGAGCCATATTTATAAGATGTTTTCAAGAGTCATTACGAATCGTCTTGCACGCAGGCTTGATGACTTCCAGCCTCCCGAACAAGCCGGTTTCCGAATTGGCGTTTCGTAAATGTTATACAGAAGACCGAGGAACAGGTATAACCTGCACCTCTGTTTAGCGTTTAGCGTTTGTGGACTACGATAAGGGGGTTTCCATGACGTACTAATGCGGTTTAATTTAGGTCGAGAGAAAGGGACAAGGCTATACGAGTCGTGTATCACTGCCCCTTTCCCAGAACCTAAACTAAATCGCATTAGTACGTCATGGTAACCCCCAAGGCCTTCGATTTGATCGAAACTCTGGGCGTACTGCAGTCTCTTTAACGATACCAAGTAGACTACCGCTATTTCGAAATGTTGAGGTGTTTGTACGAAAGCGCCACTATGTCAATCCGACTCCAAGACCAGAGCTTGAAGCATATTATACTGCAGCGGGGAGTCCGGCAAGGAAGTGTCATCTCCCCTAATCTGTTTACCGCTGCACTGGAAGATGTCTTTAAGACTGGACTGGAAAAGGTGAGTATCAATACAAACAGCGAGTACCTCACTCACCTTCGATTCGCTGATGATACGGTGGTCTTGGCTGAGACCTTGGAAGATTTCAGTACGATGCTCGCTGACCTCAGTATGAACATGGATAAGACGAAAACTCCCGTTACAATTGGAGACTAAACTCGAAGGTGTAGACGACTATAATATACCTAGGACAAGCTACCCAGTTAGGTAGGTCCAACTTTGAGTAAGAGGTCAATCATCGAATCCGACTAGGTTGGGCAGCGTTTGGGAAGCTACGACACATCTTTTCGTCCAATATTCCGCAGTTCTTGAAGACAAAAGTATTTGATCAGTGTGGCAACACACACTGATCAAAGATTTAAAAGAGTGATGACATACGGTACTGAAACGTTGTCGCTTAGAAGAAAGCTTAAAGTCACCCACAGGGCAATGGAGAGGGCTATGGTGGGAGTCTCTCTGCGAGGTCGTATTAGAGATGAGACGATCCGCAGCAGAACCAAAGTATAGCTCCATAGCTCTCCGAATCACTAAACTAAAGTGACAGTGGGCGGGGCACATTGCACGTAGAACCGATGGCCAATGCGGCGGCCTCGCAGGTGGAAGGCACAGCGTGGGTAGGCCCCCACAAGGTGGACAGTAAAGGTCTCAGGAGTACGCTGGATGAGAGTGGCGCAGGACCGGTCATTGTAGCAATCTTTGGTGGAGGCCTAGTTATGTTCAGCAGTGGACGTCTTTCGGCTGATATGGTAATAATGATGATTTATGAAATAAACGTTTAACAATTGATTGTCAAATCCCCTATGATATAAACTTTTAACGTGGGTGAACTGGGTTAGTTGTTTAGTCCCGGTTAGTGAAAATTACCTTTATCGTCTTTGGTAAGGAGATCATTACCTAATGACACTTGTAAAAATGATTACCCATTCCGATTCATATGATCATATACTATATATCATACGTGTGATCAGATAGACCAGATAATAATATACACGGGGTATACAATAATCGATAAATTCTAAAAATAGAATCTGATCAAATAAAATCATCAGCAGTCAGTGCGTGAGCGCTCAGCGTACGGACGCGCGTAAGATCTACCGAGTATTATAAAGTAACTTAATCTTTTAGAATTAAAAATGGTGCAGTGCGGTAAATGCAAACAATTTGTTTCAACAAATAAGGATGACATTGCAAAGTGCAAAGGTGTGTGTGGATCGATCTTTCATAGGAAATGTGTGCAGAGTATTAAGCAGTTTCTTCAAACATCACAATGCGAGGACTGCCAGAAATCCAACCAGATGCAGGCACAGGCAGGATCAGCACCTAAACTAGCTTTGAACCTCAGTGAAGCCACAGGCGAGAAAGTTCTGGCAGAAGTTAATAAAAAATTGGAAGTGCTATACACCGTCCAGAAGCAAATAGAAGATCTTAAAAGCAACGTAGAATTTTACTCCTAGATGTACCAAAGCCTGATAGAACATAAAGAAGAGGCTCAAAAAAAAAATTAAGTCACTGGAACAAAAAAATGTGTACCTGGAAAAGTGCAACAAAGCTCTTGAAGAGAGAGTTTTGGAGCTTGAAACGCAGGGAAAAGAAAAAAAATGTTGAGATTCACGGTTTAGAAATACGAGAAAATGAGAACATCAAACGAGTGGTCCAAAATTTTGCCGAAATTTTAAATATAAGTTCAAGTGAGATAGAAGAAGCTCAGAGGGTAGGACAGAAAAACGCGGAAGCAACGAAACCCAGAATAGTACTGGTGAAGCTTAAGTCTAAAAGTGCCCGAGATGCGTGGATCCGAGCGAAGAAAGGCAGGCAATTAACCAACAACGATGTTTATAATAATAATAGCAATACGCGAATCTATATAAATGAGGATCTACCGAAGTACAAGCGCCAGTTGCTATGGATGGCAAGAAGTATGCTTAAGCCAAAAGGCTTCGAATTTATCTGGGTTCAGGATGGTAATATTCTAGTGAAAAAGAATAGCGAGGAAAAAAAGATACATAATGTAAGAACGGAACTAGATATAAATAAACTGGAAGGGAGCGAATAAACAAGTGCACTTGGCACATCAAGTACACATTAGGTGATATTTTTTATCATTCAAATTCAATTGTACAGAAGATTTATGTCCTGATTTTGTATTCAATAGATATTATAATATGACAACTTTAAGTGCAGAATTAAACCGGAATGAGCAGCATATACATATCTTTCACTTGAATATAAGATCGCTACGAAAAAACTTCAATGAATTTTTAGTTTTACTAGAAGAAAGCAAGTATAATGTCGATGTTATAATACTGAGCGAAATAAATATCAAGTCTGAAGAGTTACCATTCTATCAAATACCTGGCTATAGCGCGTTTATATGGTCTAGAGAAAATATCAGAGGGGGAGGTATATTAATATACGCAAAAACGGAGCTTGGATTCAGCGTGCAAAACGTTAATACGGAAGCAGTAGAAACGATATACGGTCATATTAACGTAAAAGAAAGTAAATTACATATAATTGCCATATATAGACCCCCTAGTAAAAATAAAACCTTATTCATGAACGAATTAAATACTATCATAAAGCGTATTCCGAATTTCGAAAGTGTTATTGTGATCGGGGATACTAATATAGACATTTTACATGACGTGATCAACCCAACTACTACGATGTACAAAAACACCCTGTGTGGTTGCGGCCTCCAGTGTGCGATACCAAGTGCAGAGATAACGCGAGAAGCAATAGTGGACGGGCGACACGATGCATCATGCCTAGATCATGTGTGGGTGCGAGCGGGACGGAGCATCGGCTGCCTATCGTCGTATGTGCTGGAGGTGCATATTTCCGATCATTACGCAATTGGAATAGAACTCAGTACGCGTATTAGTGATAACAAACGTTTATTACCGAGCCATTCGGATAGAAAGTGCGAAGTTATCAGTGAAAAGTTAGTTATAAAGAAGTTTGATGAATTTAACTGGGCGCAATTACTTTCCATACCATGCCCGCTTACCTTGTTCGAGACATTAAGTGCGGTATTCCATCGTATTTATAAGGAATGTACAGTGACCGTTGCATCGCGTAATAACTTTCCAAGATGTAAACAGCCATGGATAGATAAAAATTTGTACAAAATGTTATTACATAGGGATTATTTATTTAGAAAATGGAAGTCACAACCCAAAAATATGAGTAAAAGGCTAGAGTACACTAAATTTAGAAATAAAGTTAATAAGTTAATAAATGAGGCAAAAAATTCATATAGACAGTCAGAAATATTAAAATGTAAGGGAGACTTTAGAAAAATCTGGGCAAACATTAATTCATGGTTGGGGAAGAATAAAAATAGTCTTGATGATGTTGTCTTAAGATATTTAGGTAAAAGTGAAAGTATTAGTCAAGTTTGTAGAAATTTTTCCCAAACGTTCACTAAAGAGATACGGCAGATAAAACATGTGTGTAATATATTTTTGTTAAATCGAAATGAATATGTAAAACCATG
Source organism: Thaumatotibia leucotreta (assembly GCA_025490895.1). Classification (NCBI taxonomy): domain Eukaryota; kingdom Metazoa; phylum Arthropoda; class Insecta; order Lepidoptera; family Tortricidae; genus Thaumatotibia; species Thaumatotibia leucotreta. The sequence goes on from JALPQI010006892.1 coordinate 20,019, forward strand.
TGAAGTAAGTTTTAGATTCGTCAAAGTGACCCCGTCAGATGTGGAAAAAGTCATAAATATGTTGTCATGTGACAAGGCGCCGGGGTTGGATAGGATAAGGGTTAAAGATGTCAAATATCTGCGGCGCCAGTTGAGTCCTATTATAGCAAAATTGATAAACGACTGCCTAACTGCTGGTACCTATCCAGACCAACTAAAAGATGCAATTATAAGGCCTATTTATAAGTCTGGAAGTCACTTAGAATATGTGAATTATAGACCTATTGCCATTTTGTCTGTTATTGATAAAATCTTTGAAAAAATTGTAGTTGGTCAGGTAAGTGGATTTTTGGAGCGGCATAATGTACTCTCAGATGATCAGCACGGTTTCCGCAAAGGACGAAGCACCACCTCGGCCCTGTTGACATTCACGGATTATGTGAACGAGTGTATCGATTCAGGTCAGCAGGTAATTGCACTTTTTATTGACTATAAGAAAGCATTCGAGACACTGGATCATGACATCCTGTTGCAGGCCATGGATGAGTGTGGCATACGTGGGCCTACCAGCACCTGGTTTAAAGCTTTCTTGACAGGAAGAAAAATAAGCACCAGCATCGCAGGCTATACGGGGGAGCAGGTGAACGTTGACCTTGGGGTGCCGACCGGTTCCGTGTACGGTCCTGTAGGTTACGTAATGCATGTTAACAGTGTCTCGAATGTCGTTAAGTACTGTCGGGTGTATATGTATGCGGATGATATGTGTTTGGTTTATGCTTCGAGGGAGGTATCGGATATTGTGAAATGTGTACAAGAGGATTTTGAAAGTATAACTAAATGGGCACACGATAACGGTATCATCCTAAACTTCGCGAAGACCAAATGTATGCATATACACTCGCCATACAACCATCAAGCAAAAACTGTTGACCGGGATTGTTTAAACATAGTAGGGCATACATATCAGTGTCTGCATGCAAATAAATTGAACTGTACCTGTGATAGACTGGAATTTATTGAGGCATTCAAATATCTGGGATTGACTGTTGATAGTAAGTTCAATTGGAAGCCGCATATTAGTGATATCTGTAATAGGCTAAGATCTGTGTTGGGGAAGTTCTATCAATTGAGTGGAGTGTTAAATAAAAAAACACTACGGGTCGTATACTACGCGCTTGCGGACTCATTGATTAGTTATGGGCTTATCGTGTACGGACGAACGTTCAAGACTTATATAAGTGATGTAAAAAATCTACAAATAAGATTAATCAAGTTTTTAGTTAGCAAAAATGTGAAAAGAAGCTGTAACAAAGATTATGAAAAGTTATTCCCACTATGCAAAATTCTGCCGGTGGATAAAAAGGTTGCATATTTGATAGGACTGGAGCATTATTTCAGAGATGAACATAAATTAACTAAGCAAAATAAATTCTATACTAGAAGTGTTAAAGATTGTAAATTAATTCAACCTAAAGTAAAAAATTATTATGGAAAAAGAACATCAAAATATTTAGTACCTAAAATTTTTAATAAAATCGATTTACTTAGACTGGACACTAAACTTAGTAAAACGATATTAAAATCGAAGCTAAGGGATTTCCTTCTGACCGATACTTCTAACTCTGTTTAAGTACCTACTACCTGCTACCAACTTGTAACCACATGTGTATACTAGGTATGTACGTTATAAGATAGTGATAACACTAATAACATTTGTAATTGTAGGTTAAGTAAAAGTCTGAAACCGAGCGCATGTCTCGCCATCAAACGTAACAGTTTGGCGAGTATTATATTTAATTGTATTGTTGTATTTTCCTTGTTATGCAAATAAAAAAAAAAAAAAAAAAAAAAAAAAAAATTCTTAATAATCTTAGGTTATTTAAAAAAAGAAGATCAGAAAATATTCAATTTACTTTCATATCAATAAATATTTACAATTGTAATATGAACAATAATATGCAAGTACAAAAATATGTATAATCTATGAGCAGTTGCCGCTACAAAAGTCTCTTTATTCAGATTACGCGGAGGTTTTTGTTGGAGGTACGCGTCAGGTAAATTTTTTTTTCAGTTAATTTTTGTATGATAGACTACAAAATGTGTATATTTTTAAAAACTGCAATAAATATGCTATATTACACTATTTTTTTAATTGGATTAGTTTGTTTTTTAATACTTATATGACGCTTAAATTAAAATAAAAACGGTAACTTTTTTACTTTTACTCCAAAAAATCTACATTTTTATATGAAATTGCTCATGTTTATGATAAAAAATTATTTTTCCAGGTCCGTTTTACACGAAAATGATGCCAAACAATGCATAGTAGGCCTTATTAATTAGTAAAAAAATATTAAACGCAACCCTGCCGCATGCACATTCACCCCCCTCCCCCCGCGCTCAGGGGGGGAATTGGTTTTCCCTCCACATCTAAAAACAACTATTTAGAGACCCTCTAGCTCTGGTTAAAATTGCAAAACTGTAACTCGCAGCGCACAATTTTTCTCAACTTTGTATGGACCGTGACCCTTACTATTGCAGTCGGGGAACCTCCATATATTAATATTTTCCGTAATGAAAGGTTCCCCGACTGCAATCGAAACAAAATATAGTAAGTAATAAGACAAGCGCCTATAATTATGTAGATACGCTGACAAGAATTAACCTGAATTATTTGTTACTTTTCAGTTCGCTTAAAACGGCAGTCGTGTTTTTTAATTTTTTAATTATTTTATTTATTTGAAACCTTTTAGTGAATCTGGAGAATCCTTAAAGTTGGATAGAATTTAAAAACTGATTTCACAGAGTGCTGAAGCTTCGCTTCGAGGAGTTCCCATCCCGCTAATTTTGGGCGAAGCCAAAGGGCACGCCACGTGAGGGCTGGAACATAACTGGAATCAGTATAAATCTATATTGAGCGATTCCAAAGAGCGAGCTTCAGGGTGGGAGGCCGAGAACTGAGCTCGCGGAGGCCCGGACCTTCACGTCGAGGGCCCCAGCATGTCGCTTGCAAAATTAAAGCGCGGCCGAAGGCCGAGCTGCGAGAAAATTGAACATGCTTCTTCAAATACCCCATCATCATCATTATCATCATCAGCCTATGTTAGTCCACTGCTGGACGTAGGCCTCTCCTATTAACTATGCGTATAGACGCATTAGGAGGCAAATGCCCATGATCGCCACGCTGGGCAAGCGGATTGGCGATCGCAGTAATGTGTCCACTATGATGACGCTGCTGCCTATGATCAATCTTGTAAAATGGTCAGCGACACTTCAATCCCTTAGTCGACTCTTACGACACCCGCAGGAGGAGTTGGGGTGGTGACAAATGTATTCTTACTGCCGTCACCACACGGCATCCCCCAGCTTCTAAAAAACCCACATCCGCGTAGGGCCTAAGGCACGACGAGCGAGCCCACATGGTACAACCGTCCCTCTTAATTGATTTAATAATCGAACCGGAGGGCCCAACGTGCAACGGCTTGCTTCGAACTCCAAGGGAGACTTAAAGCCGAGCTCCGCGCAGAGACACGGCCAACGCGTACGGCCAAAAGCGGTACTCAGAGGCGCGCCAGTTCGCAAGGCTGAAGACCGAGCCGCCAAAGCCCAGCACTACCACGTCAGCCGATGGAACAGTGTAACGTTAAATGGATCTGACGATCCTTTCGACAACCTGCAAAGGCCGCAGGACGTACTCCGCGTAGGGCCGAAGGCCCGAATCGTTCTTCAGAGAGGCGCTGGTTTGCGAGGCCAAAAGCCGAGCCTCCGGCTCGGACCACCGGAGCCAGAGGCACAGACTTTTACTTAGAGGGCCCAAGTGTCACTTGGAAGATATTTAAAGCAAGGCCGAAGAAGGGCCGAAGGCCTAGAGCGTAACTATCGGGGTGCTTCAAGCGCGAGTCCGATAATCGGAGGCCCGACAAGCGAGCCCAAGCGTTACAAACGTCCTTCTTAACTGCCTTAACAATCGAAGCCAGAGCCCAGCGCTATCACACTACGTGATGGAATAGTGTAACATGAAAACAAATCTGAGATCCATAGACCCAACGATCGTTTCCACAACCTGCGATGGCTGTAAGCCGAGCTCCGCGTAGGGCCGAAAGCCCGAACTGTCCCCTAAAGGGGCGCCGGCTTGCAAGGCCGAAGGCCAAGCTTCCAGATCCCAGCTCTCCTTCGCTATATAATTGAAAAGTGTAGCATTAAAACGAACCTCAGAACTGCAGGCCCAAAAAATCATTTCAAGAAAATGCGGAGGCTGAAAGCCGTGATCCGCGTAGGGGTGAAGTCCTGGACTGGAGCGAGGCCACCCAGCGCACTAGCCTGCAAGCTGCGTGAGACTCAAGTTTTCAGGCAAACCTACCTTCATTCATACCAACTTCCCTGCGCAAATGTTAAGGCCAAACCCGTCCAACCCTGATCTCACCAAAAGCCAACGGCAGTACGGTCAAAACCTTGCCCCCCCGTTTGGTGTTCCTCTCCAGCACCATATGTCTGACTAAGCTCGTTTTCTAGTGACGTTGTTGTACCTATTAATCCTATCATGAAGGCTAAAAACTGTAGGCTCATATTCTGGATGAAAAAAACCGGCTACGTACGGCTAATACGTATTTAAGATATTTCAAATTTTAAATTTTATTCGCATGTTACAACACGTATAGCAATTTTGTTTGACCACAATTGCTATTGTGACTGTATTTTAGGGACTTTCCTCTGGTCTGAGAATCATATCGAACGATATTTTTTGATATTGCATTCTGGTTATTCTACTTATTATTATATTTGTCAGCCTCTGTAGCCTAGTTGGTAGTGACCCTGCCTACGAAGCCGGAGGTTCCGGGTTCAAATCCCGGCGAGGGCATTCTTTGTGTATTTATTTATAACAAATGTTTGTTCCTTGGTCATGGCTGTGTAAGTGTGTATGTATCTAAGTATCTATACGTATCTATCTATTATATATATCGTCGCCTGGTACCCACAACACAAGCCTTAATTGAGCTTACCGTGGGACTAGGTTGATTTGTGTAAGATGTCCCAAGATATTTATTTATTCTCCGCAACGCTGGCCCAATACTTGTTAGAAACTTCTCATACACGATACGACAGACACTCTTTTGATACGAAATCGACTGTTTGAGCTATCATTTTCCAGCATTTAAGTCGACACTTGTTTCCAACTAATAAAATTATGACTGATTATTGAGCTATTTCTTATTAATTACTTTCGAATTTACTTTCTTATAACCGTTACTTTCGAACGGTTAGGACAGCTGAGGCAGCTGTGGCAGCTTTTGGTAGTCATGTCATCATTAAACGTAATATGACAACTGCACTTGCCTATGAATTATTATCGGATCCAATGTATAAAATCGTTCAGATTCTAAGGGAAATTACTTCATTTCAACACCGAAAAAGAAAATATCGCCCGAAAGTCTATTTTGTATCGAAATCATGGAGTGAACTTAAACTTTTGAACGGTACTGTGTATAAAACGATATCGTATATCGTATATAAGTTTTATTTGAAAAACTCATCGGTTACGAGCCGGGGATTGAACTCACTACCGCTGCGTAGCAGCCGTGCGTTTTACCACTTGACCACAAGCGCGTACATACAATGTATCTGTTTCATACACACTCAGCGTTCAAAAAGATGTGTCAACGGTGACAGTCCTGTCACGGCTTAGACATTGAAGAAAAACTTCAATAGTGCGATGTAGAAAATTTCGAGTTTTCTCTTCAAACATATAACTTGTATATATATTTACAATCTGCATACAAAATGCTTTAATTTGATACCCAAATTATAGCATTTAGATGACATATTATTCTTTGCGCTTTAATTGTATTTTCATTAATCTGGCTTTTCTAGAATAAGTAATAAACATATAAGTTATATACATGTTCATAATTGTGGTTTGAAACTCTACATTTTGATACCAAACACGATAGATTTCTTTCATTTTTTTTTTTTTTGGTTAGATAATATTGAATTTTTAGGCCGCCATATTGACTTTATCGTAACGTCACATATCCTATGTTACCCGCAACGTCACGAGGATTCTAATGATACCTTACACTATTAAAAACGGTTAAGTGGTCACGAAGATCTGCGCGTTTAAAGAAAATATGAAACATACATAGGGGCTGAACACATATACTCTCCTTTTGGCAGTCGTGTAAAAACTATTGCTATCGCTTTGTTCAACCTAAAGCTTCGATATACCTGAGAAAGAGACAACTGCAGCTTCGCCTGATACTACCGACCTAAAATTGCCGAAAACAAGGTTTCGTAGTTTCCTGTTTTCTCCTCCAAATTTAGACCAATTATGCGATTAATTAAAAAAAAAACAGAGGAAAAATATACCTACATCGGTATGTTTTCCTTTTTTTGACAATGAACGAAATAAAGTAAATCTAATTTAAAAAATGGTTTAAGGTCTATATTCTGGGAAAAAACAGGGGAATATGTTTGTGTGAAAAAAGGCAGGTACTATTTCCTGTTAAAGAGCGGTGGTCTTATGTTATGGGCCCGAGATTTATCAATATACTATGATTTTATTAATGTATAATCTAAAATAAACTTGAAATATATCTATGTATTATGCCCATTTACCTTATAAAATATAAATTGGAACTGCAAAATCTAAACTACTTTTGCTGCTACAAAGTAAGTATTTGACGCTGACTATACCTAATCAGGACATTTGTTGCTTGCATCGGTGCGGTGGATGCAGATCCACTAGATTGCATTAGGCCAACACGACCGCTGCCGTGTAAATTTAAGGAATATCGCTTACCTTTTCGTTGTCAATTGGGTGTGAAATCGAGTTAACTTCTGGGAAATGTCCCAATTCCGGAAACGGAACTTTTACCATTCAAATTCATGTTTCAGTGTCGCTTCCTTGAGTTTTGGGGCGGGTAAATTCTGTTTTTCTTACTCTTCTTTAAAAGGGCAATCTTACGTGACTTGATTTAAAATCACGGACACCAGCCAAAGTGCTTTATATTGAATGTCTATTAATTCTTCAGTTATGATCATGATTATAAATCAGTGAACTTAGAATGCATGAAGTAGTCGCAGTGACTGAACAATAAACACTAATGCGCGTGGCGCGTGGTGAGAATATTGAAAAAAGATATAATTTTAATGACGAAACGATTATCATTTTATAAGAACTGGTAAATAAAAACATATAATGCATTTTTATTAGTCTTATATACGTTTATACGCGGGTTATAGTTATATTTAGTTCTTATTAAATTTAAACAGAAATTGTAGCGTTAGGTATCTAGGGCAGTGATGAGCAAAATGTCTTGGCGAGATAGGCAACAATGTGTATATTATATTGTTCGTGGGTCGACGGCCTACAATACGAAGTTGATGGCACTTGGATCGTGGCGTAGCTGGGCGGTACTGTCCTGGTGTTCCTGGTGTAGGTAGTGGGGCGTTGTAAGAGCGCCGGCAACTGGAACTCGAACAGCACGCAGGCCGATTCCTCGGTAGACCCTGGAAGATTATTCCACTGTCTTAAGGTTCCGAAGTCTAGTTGGTTCCATGAATCATCCCGCCTTATTTATGATATTTATGCCTTGACAGCTTTAGGTATTTTGGTTTGTCTTCTTTGGTTCGATTTGCAGTGACGTTTGGAACCCATTAATATTTCATAACAATGAAAAATCAAATACCTGTATCAGCAACCAATATTGTGTATCAAAAATGACACCTAACCAATTTATCGCGCCATTCAAATAGTACAAGTAAGTCTAAGTTACTGAACTCACGGAAATGCTCTATAGTTCACAGATATTACACAAATACAAAACTTCAGATTCCTTAACTATCGGAGGGCCTGCCGCAAAACTTGAACAAAGAGTTGCCTCACTCTCGCACTCTCGTATTCAAACGTTAGTATGACAGGAAGGCAACCCGTCAAACGTGGTTCGCGGTAGATGTTCAGACGACTCATATTTAGGCTCGATGTAGTAGTCTCTACGTTTAGATCTATGCCTATATGCTATTAGTTGTTTCTCTTTTCTTGCACATATCCCGATGGACGATGGAAGAAAAGAGAGCACACGTCGGGATCGCGCTGAGCACGACCGCAAATATAAACGGACCTAATTAACTTAGTATCGATTTTGTGCTTTCTCTTAGTCATTTTTGTTTTGGTAGATAATTTAGGTTCGTGTCGTTTTTTGTTGAATGCTTTTGTAGATTTTCGTGTCAGCTGACCTAGCTTCTTGGCTTACCATTCTGCAATCTTATACGATAACCGATAAGTCACGTGACTATAATGTTGTCTGGAAAGTTACGTGACTTTTCGTTCGAATCTGTCATTTTCACACATTTATTACTTATCGCTTATCATATACGATTGCAGAAAGGCATCTTGGCTAGACCTGCAGATCTCTTCATGTCAGGTTGATGTAACTCGAGATCAATGGGGAGTTCGTTAATTTCGAGAATTTGCCCCTGTCACTCTAATGACGCCTTCTTTGGAGTAACAGAGGCAAATCCTCGAAACTAACAAACTTCGAACTTCGAGCATGGCCATACGATGAGGGAATGCCGCCAACATTGCTACATATTAGCATATTACCTACCGTATGAGTAAATTAAAAAGTAAACATTTGAAACACGAATGAATTTTGCCTATTGCGTATGATTGCAGAGGAAGGGCATTGTTAAATAAGGGGTTTTAAAATTATAATTAAATATTTGATTTTTGCCATGAAATTAAATAACTTACTCCCGTTAAAATTTGACTTTACAGCTGCGGCCACGTAGAAGTTCTATTTGAGTTTGACGAAAAAGGCAATTCGGAGGTCACGTTACTGCATTAGTGACCAACCATTACGAATTAGAAATTTTAATGTTTCATTTCATTGTACTGGAGCTTATTAAATGCCGCCTGTTATTTCGGGTCGTCGTAAAAAATTACGACTCGGTTTATACGACTAGCAGCATTAACTGGGGTTAAAGGTCTTGTCGCATTTATATTTAAATGAACTTTATTGTGAGTTTGGAATACAAATTTGTGATCTCACAACTGGTTCTATAGCTTCAAATTTTATACAGGGTGATCAATTCAAGTAGGTTAGCGCGCTGACCGAGGAAGGAAATAAAAATTGTAGACAATGTTGTTTTTAGGATTCATCGCGTTAATTTAATGACACAAATAATTCGTAGAATTTTTATTTTTTAGTTACATTTTAGTGAAAATATACATTAAATTGACTGGTGATTTTTTCAAGATATGATTTTTTCTGTATTTTGTTTCCATTAAAATATTTTTTTTATGATAACGTTATATTTTGATGCTGTACACATCCAATGCAATTCATAACCAAGCAAAAATAATGCAAGTTTTGCTTTTCAATAAGTCTGTGTTCGATTATTAAACAAATTGAAGGGTTTATTTCTGAAACAGATTGATGGGTTCTCATTTATTAAATACGTGCATTTATTTTTATTCGTAACAAAAATTTATGCCATGATTTCTAAGAATAATTCTCGCTATTATGCCGATATTTTAAGATTTCTCTCTGGATAAATCATCCTGTATATTATCTTAGTCTGTAGCAATAAAGGGACGGCAGTGTTGCTGACTCTAGGATTCTTTGAAAGTTTCATTTCACATTTTGTTTTCTTGGCAGGTAAAGTTGTGTTTAATTTCTCGTAATTTGCGTTAAATAGTGTCTTAAATGTTAATTAATAAGAACTCTGAAAGTTTATGAATTCATGCAAATGGCGCCTTGAAAAGAATGTCGTACTTAATCTAGTTTCAATCTCTATATTTTAAGAAAAAACAAAAGATGATTAGATGACTATATTTATCTTAATTAACACGTAAATAAAAATCAGAAAAAAATCGAAGTAGGTACTAGCTTATAAAAATAAAGTACACACTACTAATTAATACATGATTTATATTTCAAGGTTAATTTATTTGTGTATTGTAATTTATATTCTAATTACAATGGATCATAGCAAATGGTTCATGTGATATTTCCTAAATACGAACTTAAATCACGATGACTCTTCACTCTTATGTAGGTACTAAGTTATTAAATATGGCAAACAAGGAGAAGAAGAATAAGAAAAGTTATTTATTCATTAAACATTATACATTAAGCACACATACTCATATATAATAAGAGCATTATATACTAAGAATATACAGGGTGTTTTCAAATTAGTTGTTGACCCCTTCGGGTATGCATGAGCTCATGCAAACGAACAATTTTCTTTATGGGACTCGTATCGAAATCACGAAAAAATATTATCATTTTCCATGAAAAGTAAGTTCCATGATCAGCTGGTGGGACCACTTTGTATGGAAAGGCGAATATCTTTTAAAGATTTAGATATAAATCCATCCCATGGAGAAGGTTGTTCGTTACGTTGTTCACAAACACAAACACACACACACACACACACACACACACAACACGTGACATTAATACATAAACATGCAATATTAAATTTTGTGCTAGTAATACTATTTCATAAATAGGAGCAAGGCTTCCTGCTACAAATACCTATAAATTAATAGAAAACTGAAGGCCTGTAAAGTTTACCAATTTTCTTATAATATTTTCTGCATTATGAATGATAATACTTTTGACATAACTAAATAAAGAGCAAATCCCAATTAAATAAAACAAGCGACCGTATAAGCCTCACTACGGAGAATAGTCCCGTATGAATATGCAAAGCACATGGTTAAGACACACAAATTACCTCATTCATTTGCATACCACATGGAATTACCGTAAAATATGAACTGATTTTATATTCATTGTACAATTAATAGTTATTTATGTGGCTGGCGCATAATAAGAGGCATTAAACATGAGTGTGGTTTTATGAAACGAGCCGTAGGCGAGTTTCATAATAAGATCACACGAGTGTTTAATGCCTAATTATGTACAGTCACATACATAACTTTATCTACATCCATATTATTAGTTTAGAATGACAATTTACCTTTATTTTCATTGATATCCACTAAGTAATTACCTCTAAATATAAAAATTCAAATCAGTTGAAATCACTCAATTTGAGTAAAGATATCCTACAATAAATATTTATTGAAAAAAAACAACAAAAAGAAGTTGACTTCATAATGTTAAAATTAATATCATGACGACGATACTTTAATGTCAACATTATGATGCACTATACTCTGCCTGTACTTTAATGTTAACATTATGATACAGCCACAGACACCGGTCTCTTAATATAGGTCATTACATTACCGCTTCTGAATACATAACAGGGAAATTATGATATTCCTGTAGATAAACTAACTTACTCGATTTGGTTCAATACCGATAACCATTAGTTGTGTCTTAAATAAGAAAAAAATGTACCTTTTATTCACGCCTTGTAATCATTTCAAGTCAGAGACATAAGTTTCTTTTCTAAAATCACGATTTTTTCTGAACGACAAATCAATCAATTTACATTCAAATTTTTAAATAAACTTCGTTTCCAATATTTCTTATTCTCTTTTCCATGAAATCGAAAGAATACGTTAACATATTTTAATGTACAAAACAAAACAGTCCAATTTTTACCTAAAAAATAGGAATACACAAATACGGGAAAGAATAAATTCTTATTCTTATGATGGCTAAAGCTGGTCAAAATATTTGCAGAAATATAATATTTCTTTTGGTTAAGAAAAATTTAGTTACCGCTTTAGTCATAAATTGTGCTCTACAGGGATTAGAAAGTAAAGTGAGGGCATTATTTTTCGCAAAATTACTTTATTAGGCGAAATAATAAAGATTCCTCTAGGTTGCTTTATTTTTATACTAAATGCGGAGGGATGAGCGTTCATTAATATGGCTAAGCCTTCGCAACCTCTGGAACCTTTTTGGAAGTGTTTAGAAATTCATAACGATACTTTGAAATGAAATAATAAGCTCTTAATCTCATTCAAACTCGGTCGTTTCGCTTGTGGCCTTTTGTACCTTTTGTTTTATCTTCCAAAGTACTAACCTTAGGAACAAACAACGTGACGGCCCAGATTAAATTCAAGAAATTATAGTATTATAATGAAGCATAGAATAAGTTATTACATTTTCTGTAAAAACTTACGCATAGAAACAAAATCGTATCTAAAATTAACCCCATGAATAAATGAAGGCAATACACAATATTGAAAGACCGTGAGATCCCCGACTTCGATGCGGCCGTGACATAGCACTTTTCGCTTTTTGCCATTGGAGATATATTATCATCTAGCCTAAGCGGCAGTCAGTCTTTGAATCGAGGCAACTTAGATAACTGTCTGGTCTTCAAACAAAATAAATATCGTATAATAACCTCGTATACTAGTATAGGTTAAAGTCATCTTGGCTCTGACCCACTTTGCTAACCCGCATACATACACGGAATGATAACTAGAAGCTAGACCAACTGCAACACAACACTCAGACAAATACAGTGTTTCAATGTTTCTTGGACTAACTTAAATATTATGCAACATTGTAGCAAAATTTTTAAAATACTTCAGCAAACTTTTTGTTATCAGACTTAGTATGTCTGATTACAAAAACTTTACTCATGTTTGAAAATGATGCAAAAAAATAAATCATAACATTTAATATAATTATATCTAAGCTTGCACTTGTTACACATGACTGACTTTCTGATCAATTGGCAACTTGATAATTTTTATGGCGGTATATTTTAAAAATAATCATTGCACACAATAATATCATATTTTTTGCAAATTATGAGTACCTACATAAACTGAAATCTGACTAAATACGGTAATATTCAGTTGGAATTGCACTGCAAATAAATAGATCAATCGTATTAATTTGTACAGGAAATATTTTTTTTGCCTAATCACATGATTAGGTAAATAAAATATTTCTAAATTTCAAAATAGATAGTTGAACGATTACGCATAAATAACTTGTCAACTCATGTCACAATTTGTGAGTAATCAATAGGGCACAATTTTAGTGTTTAATCTTTAGTGGAGAGTTGCCATTGAAAAGTTACCGAATTAGTCGATAGAGTCACCATTGTAACAGACCGACTGAAAAGAGAAATAACCATGACAAGCAAAACAAATCAAATACATAGTCGATTGACAACCTAAACTCACAAAGTAACAAATACGTACCTGCTTGAAGTGGAGCTTGCATCTCAGTTCTCATTCAATACTGAGGTACGAGTAGTGACAGTTTTTATAGCGACGACATAATAGGTATGTGGTAAAATTAGTAAGGTCTATTTTTGCATTAAATATGCCGAAGGGTTAGGCGTTTAATCAACAAAAACAGGCTCAAAAAAGTGCTTGTGCAAAATATGACTACAAGTTGAACTAGTGCGGTACTTGTTAAACAAAGGGTTTTGGGTCAAGGGGCTGCCTCGGAAGGCGCTTACCTGCGGTCGCACTCGGTGCATAATACAATTATCCGGTGCATTTACCCTAATGTTGACAGTCTTTTATTCACATTTACAGTTAAGTTTCAAGTTAGATTAAAGTTAGGTTTGAAAAACTGTAGATGATATTAGTACATGTTAATGATAATAAAGAACCTATAAATATTTTTTTATAGCTTTTATAGGTAGTAATTTAAAGAACTTTGTATTTCTATTATATAACAGTTTAATTTTGCGTACTCAATATAAAATTAAATAAAAAATAAATGAATGATAAAATAAATGATTGGAAAATTTTTATTTGAGGATAGTTTAATACCTACCTACACGCATCAATCTAGCTCTGAACTCCAAACCAAATAGACCTAGTACTAATAGGTAGGTATTTAATGGGCAATGATACTCGTAGTCATACCACCAAAATTAATAGATATTTGGACCCTCTAGCTTCATAGTTAGGGCCGCTACGAATGAGCGCGCTAATTATGATAACTTTATACTGACCATAACGATAAAACTTTATTTAAGCATCTTCATGGCACATGCATACGTTTTTTGTAGCACGATTATGGCAATCAAGCATTCAACCTGTCGAATTGATGGTAAGATCTTACCTGATCATAATTTTAGCTACATGGATTAATATGTTTTTGTCTTATTTACCTTTACATATTTATACAAGTTCAAGTTGTATTCTGGTTTTATAAATGTACCTACACTAGGGAAGCGTCCCAGTTCTGAATGTGTATGGCAAAAACCGGGAATTCCTGATTTCGGTACCGTATTTGTATAGAAGGCTAGTATCGGCCGCCCACCTTAACCTATACCGATTTAAAATTAACGCTTACAAATACAATAATAATTATGTTGACGTGGGCAGCGTTCATTCACTTCCTGAATTGTTTTCTCACTACCCAAATATTAAGTCTTTAATTTTGCTATTGACACTTTTTGCGCGGGTTGTGATGAAATATTAATATTCATAGACAAGTTCGTCAAGTTAGATTCTTAACCTCAAGACCACCCCCACAACAATTACCGAGAAAGTCTGAAGAATATTTACACTCAATATAATTGCACAGATCTCTTGAATACAAATGAAGCAGAAATATTCTTAACAGTATTTTAGGTATACTACAAACGAACTTTTTATCAAGTTTTTGTTGCTGCCTGATTACTAGTATTTCGATACAGTCAATATCAGTGATGTTGAAGCGGTCATGGTGCTAAAAATATCCAAACATGCACTAAAACACCATGACAATAAATGCCTGCTTACCAGATAATTTTGAGCATCATCATCAGGCTATGATAGTCCACTCCTGGACGTAGGTCTCTCCTATTAACTATGCGTACAGACGCATTAGGAGGTAAATGCCCATAATCGCCACGTTGGGCAAGCGGAGTGGCGATCGCAGTAATGCGTGCACTATGATGATGCTGCTGCCCATCATAATTTTTTTATCAAATAATGGTCAGTGACGCTTCAATCCCTTAGTCGACTCTTACGACACCCGCAGGAAGAGTTGGCACCACAGTATTTTTTTAGAGGTTAACCCATCAACAATGTATTGTAAGCCATAATGTAGTTGTAGGGTTATGTAATTGATATTACAGGATACTTATCAGCTTTTGAAAATACATATCAATTAATACTAAACTACTATGACTGTGGTGAAAATAAATATTGCAATCATAAAGAAGCTTATAAATTTTAGGTGTATTTTAAATTAGGTAAGCGCTTTCAGTTATTCATGTATTACTGAAATAAATCAATGTTTGCGGAAACCTAAGGATTATGGCATAGATCGACAAAACAATAGGTTTTTGCGACGTTCAAATATTTGGCATAGGGCCAGGAGCTTTTAGTGAATCGCAATAGAACGACAGTTATTCCATTATTTCTAGTGCTATAGTTTATAACCATTAACCGACTCAAGTGACTTTAATTTAATTTTAGCTTTAAGTTAACTGTAAGTAGTAAGACAATTGACCTGATGGATATGAGTTTCTAAATTAAGGATAGCACTTTAATCCAAGAACGATGCTAAGATGATAATATTTATCTAGAATTCTAAGAGATCTTAATTGGATCGAGGGGGACAGTACAGTCAAGGGCATAAATATGTATACACTATTTTATCTTATACCGTAAAAATAAGGTGCAAAGGTGTGTACATATTTTTACCCTTTACTATACACTACAAAAGCATTTGTTTTTGCTATGGTATAAACCGTGTATATGTGCCGTGTGGTGACGGCAGTAAGAATACATTTGTCACCACTCCAACTCCTCCTGCGGGTGTCGTAAGAGTCGACTCAGGGATTGAAGTGTCACTGACCACTATTTGATTGATTATTAAAGATTGATGATGGGCAGCAGCGTCATCATAGTGGACACATTACTGCGATCGCCAATCCGCTTGCCCAGCGTGGCGATTATGGGCATTTACCGCCTAATGCGTTTATACGCATAGTTAATAGGAGAGGCCTACGTCCAGCAGTGGACTATCATAGGCTGATGATGATGATGGTGATGATGATGACATAAACAAGGAAACGATAATCAAATATTGTTACGACGTTAACCGTGTGATTGCAGTAAGAATACATTTGTACCACCCCAACTCTTCCCGTGGATATCGGAAGAGTCGACTTACTCGTAGGGATTGAAATGTCACTGAGTATTTATTACCTAATTGGAGATTGATGATGGACAGCAGTATCATCATACTTGTAGTGGACACACTATTATGATCAAGAATTCATGAGCGTGGCAGTTATGGGCTTTACCTTCTTATGCGCCCATTCGTGTATTTAGATAATAGGAAAGTCCTTTGTCCAGCAGTGAAACGAGATAGGCTGATGATGATGATAAACCACCAGTGTCACATTCGCTTCACCAACCATTTAAAAAAAGGAAGATTCGGTGTACCGAGTGTCCTTTGCCAGTACTTGTTACCCTACTGATCAACAGGTAGATAAACTAAAATAAGAAAGAATTCCATTTGGCATTGGCTTTTTTGAGGTGTGTTTTCCCCAATTGGGCTTTTTTCCAGATATAAACTAAATCTTATGAAAATCACTCACGGAGCCTTAAGAAATTTCATACTGAAGTGGCAGTGGGCTGGACATATTGACCGAAAAACTAATGGCCGGTTAGGCAACCGAGTGGTGATCACGCATCAGTTGAGGCTTGACAAGATGACGCGGTAATTTGGTAAAGATGCTAGATTCCAAATGTAGTTGGCGTATGATCAATGCATGCTCTGACAGAGTCTTTTATGCGTCGATTGCAAAAAAATTGTACATAGTGAAGGGATTTTAATGAAAAATAAATTTAGCTAAATTTTGGCAGTGAATAGTGGCTCCAAATTAAAATTTCCCATGAGCAATCAACAATTATTAAACTATACACATTTTTTTACAATTGACCTAGGATATCCAGCATTGGCCATGTATCAGCTAATTGAAGACGATGATATAATCTGATAATATTTACTGAGCTGTACCGTATATAAAGCAAGATAACGCAAAATAATAAGCCCGTTGCATTTAATACCACGACGCCAAATATTTCGCCTTCTGATGTGAGGGCGAAATATTACAAGACAAAAGGAGTGAGTAATGTACAAGTTTGTTCGCGCACTTAGAGGCCCGCTCGCTTGAGCGGATGACTGAACACCTTGCGTTGCTTGACTTGTGAACTTCATACACGGATTGATCGTAACCAATCTTTCAAAAAACTCCGTCTCAGAGGAACCGGGGGAACAATTTACGTAATTGAAAATCGTATTTTTTTAATGTAACCCATGAAGAGATATATCCTTCCTTATTCTTAGAATGATAAAACGTTGACATGTAATATTGTAATATTATGAATAAATGAGTATGAGTATGAGTATCGGGATTCAACTGAATGACATTTAGTTTTGTAGACGTTTCTAATGTAATTTTATACTAACCTAAAATAAAATATACACCAGTTTTTATACTATTTCGGTATAAGAGGCTTTCGAGTTAGAAAAAGAATATAAGTAACTGGGTTTCATTCCCAGGAATTAATATTTTCTCGAACTTAATATTAATATTTTCACGTATTCACAGAAAATTACGCTTGTTGTTTTTAACAAGCTATTTTATTGGAACTAATGTTTCTTGATAACCTATGAAGATACATAGATATTTTAATAAAATTATTTAAGTAGGTGGGCTTTAGGTGAGTACTTAAATAACTTATCTTCATGTTTTTTTTTTGTGAACCAATAAACCTGAGTTGTCAAAGGTACATTGTTTATTGCCTAAATAAATATTTAAATTATTATTTAAATACACAGATATCAATCGTAGAAACATCTAACTTTGTGTCGTCTTCGCTCCATCAGCCTCTTCATTTAAATAACGACTAAGTACATCAAAGTTATTGATATTCATGAGAATCATGAGAAGCACGAAGTTTGAATTAATGCCTGATAAGGCTGAACTGGTTGAAATATCATAAATTTTGTCAGTGTGTCAATACAAGTGTCAGCTAGAAGCATATAAATATATAGAAAAACTACGACTAGATGTCCACAGAAATTATTCATTAGAAAGGGTGAACAGTACGTACACTTATTGCTAAAAATGATTTTTGCAGTGTATAATACGATTCGTCAACTGTCCGTTAGCTCTTAAAATTACATTGGATTTGCTTAGATTTGTATATTTGAATAACAGCACAACACAATAGCAGTAAATGATGGAGGTTGTGATCTGTATCTGTCTGTATTTAGACTAAATTGTTAGACAACTAATATCTACTTACTAATAGAACCATGGACGTGCGCATTGCTACTGATCATCGCAAATATATAACTGACATTAGTGTTGGAAATACAATTTTCTCTTTGACCATTATGCTTTTAGCCTACACGTAGGTTATTTGAAAATTTAGATCTATGCGTGCTGGTTTTCGTACTATTATTTTAAAATGAGAACAACAATAAAAACACGAACGAATGTTCAAAATTCTACCGGTCTAATCACCTCATCCTTTTCCCAACCTGCCAGCAATTCACAAATCCTCTCAACAAAACCCTTTAGATTTACAACGGTTAATATAAACCAAAGACCGCTAACGCGAAAACTTTTTGACCCCCGTGAAGTTTAATGGCAACAGTCTAAAAAAGGAGAAACAAAATTAAGGCGACATTGAACATAGATAATAACTCCCCTTTGCCCTAGAGTGCCTTAAAAAGACAAGGCACTTTCATAAATCTCCAAGGTGGTTAGCGCCTCGTCCGCAATCCGAGAAACAAGGGGGATGCCTCGAGCGACAACGGGCTTCTCAAACTTTTAAGCGCTCTTCAGTAAATGTTGTAGAGTGATCGCGTTCATAATTGGAAGAAATCGTTTCATTTAACTACTGTTAATGTTGGCAAAAAGTCAGATGCTTTGTATTCAATAACTTTTATTCCAGAATTTCTCAATCTGTTAAATGATTTACAGTTCAATTTACTTAACTAAGGCGGAAGTACTAGTGCGCAACATGTCAGCAGATAATATTTATTTGAATCACGATATTTTGCTCATTATAAATCTACATAAAGTATTGTCATGTGTTTTGGGAGAGGAGTTTGTTAGTTTTGTTAAATAGTATTTATTTTATAGGGTGACAATATCAAAATTTCTCACATTTGCAAATTTTCTTATTCACCTCCATTATTTGAGTAAGCATCAGGTGCTTTTGCTGGCAGTACCAATAGATGGCACTTCAGTACAAGTTTCAATGTCACATATTGAGACATTGGAAATATTAACACTCAGTCCTAATAACTGTCAGCCTGTCTAAAAACTATGCAAATAATTTAGATATAAGCTAATTATTTCTAAGTTGGGATATGAAGCATTAAAAGTGCATACATTAATTATCGTTTGAATGCTCTAAAGTAGATTTTATCTTATCGATGGCAACTCAAGCTATAATGACGAGTATTGGTACAGCGTCGGATACTAGTACTTCCACCTTATAGTTTGTTTTTCGACTTCCGATAATCTCAAAGCATGGCCATTTTTGTCATGACATAGTTTATTAAAAATAAAAATGACAACTTAAGCATATACAAAGGTGGCAATTACATTTTATCGATCACCGCATGTAACATTGTCGATTGCCAGGCAACCTCGGACTTTGTTTTGGTGACCGTATACGGCGAACGACCAAGCGCAATTTCCTAGCTAAAGCAAAATATAATTACAGAATAATTTCGGGTCGGATCGATCGCATGTTAATAGAAATAAAAATAGGTACTGTGTTTCTGATGGTTTACTTACGATCCTTTATTGATTCACGAGCGCCATTCGTCAAGAGAGAACGTACGAGTGGCAATCCGCAAATGTATTATTCATGAAGGTAGGCTTGCTCATCTCTTTTCTAATAGTGGTTACCGAGACAAGTAGGGGACAGACTTCATATGAGAGGATTAGGCGTTAAAGTCAGATTTCATCACGTATTTACCTGGGGATTGATCTGCGTTCCTACCGCGAAAAACCAAATGAGTAAATTTCGAGGATTTCTCTCTCTCACTCTATTGGCGCCTTCGTTTGAGTGACAGAGACAAATCCTCGAAGTTTATGAATTTCGATTTTCGCGGTAGTAGGCCTGTACTCGAGCATTCCTTCAAAAAGTTTGTACATTTGGAACACGTCTTCGATATTGATAAAAATTGGTAACAGCCTGCCGACAGAGTCAATGATAATGAGCAAGATGCACCACATTTTCCAAAATGTCACAAAATGTTTGTATGAAACGTTCCCTTTTTTGTGATCAAAAACGTATAGAAAATTGGTAACAAAAAAGGAAAAATCCGTACAAACTTCCCGGGAGATCTTGGGAAATGTGCTGGATCTTGCTCAGCATTTCTCACCCAATGTTTTAACAATTGTTGTACGATTACCGCAATTTTTATTATTAAGTCAAAACAAATATATTTTCAATAAGTTTAATATCTTAACGAGGCAATGCGGGTTCAGGATAGGACTTTAGTGATCTTGACCTGTGAAATTATTTACACAACTGCCAAATGGAGATGTACATGTGCTGAGCCTCTATGTATGTTTGTGATTTTCTGTAAATAAACAGAACAACTATTCCTGTCGATATAATTCTGGAGTATACCAAAGAAACAGCTCTAGGGAATGCCTCTTTGTAAATCGCAACTATAGATACAACGCCTTTCAGACGGTTTGCCTAATACAAATAACGCAAAATCACAAGGATAAGAAGTGAAAGAAACGGCTCGTATTAGTGATGGGCTGTTGCTTGCAATATAAGAAGTTTCCGGTAAATCATGGTAATATGCATTAAAGCATTGGATACCATTATAATTATTGCGTTATTTTGGCTATCTATAACTACTTGAAGAAATAGAAGATTAAGATTACGTAAGAGTTGATTGACAGACTTAGCAAATGGGTGTGGGATTTTTTTTCTAAATTTTATTCTAACAACCTTAGTTAGAAATCTAAAAGTAAAGCGAATTCTGACATAAGTACGCTTCGCTTTATTCAATTACGTTACATACACATTAGTCGTGTACAATAAAAAATAATTCCCAAACTAAAACACCAGTAATTATACAAATCTTGCTGTTATTTTTGCATACTTACTTTAAAATATAATAACTGTGTATTTCAAGAAATATTGCCAATGCTACGTGGAATTGTTAATTAATATGGTATTTATTTAATGTTGCTGTTTCTTGTAACAACTCATTTACTTATCCACGAATCAGAAAGGTTACGTTCAACAACAAATTATAGAGTATTTGCCAAAAAAATGAGGAAATCTTCTCAGTAATTTACTTATAAATTTCTCATGGCACATCACTAACTCGTACACAAACGTTGCTCGAGGGCGGTTTACCAGCATTCAATAAATCGTCATCCCAAATGGATCATACTTTTTCCCACTATATTGAAACTATCGCGATAATAAAAACGATGTTATAGATAGCCAGCGTTGATATACGACGTATAATATATCACGTCAATGCGTGTCGTACAAATCATGATTTTTTGTTCGCATGCAGTATTTGGATCAAAAATTGGTTTATGACCTTTTTCAATCGAGAATAGAAAATAGATTGCTTGTGAAGGAGAACTTTAGGAATATTTTACAATAGGTAAAAAAAGGTAAATTCTTATATTTTCCAACAATGAAATATATTAAAGTCAGGGCATGAAATATAATCTACGTATAATCGTATATGTACGTATATTTACTGTATATTTTTTAACTATATTATGTGTATTTTATGTATGAAGTTAGTTTAGTACCTAAGTATTTAATAGTTATTTTATACTATTAATACATCCACCACAGTACAAGTGTATGTATGTATATATTGTATGCAACTCCTTTGCTCAAAGGTTAACTAGAAGAGATCCCTTACAGGGATAAGTTCGCCTTTGTACCTGTCTCATCATCATCATCATCATATCAACACATCGTCAAAGACGTCCACTGCTGAACATAGGCCACAATCCAAAGATCCCAAAGATTGCCACAGTGATTGCGGTCCTGAGCCACCCGCATCCAGCGGACTCCTGCGACCTTCACCAGGTCATCAGTCCACCTTGTGGGGGGCCTACCCACGCTACGCCTTCCGGTACGTGGCCGCCACTCAAGAACCTTCCCGCCCCAACGGCCATCGGTTCTACGCGCAATGTGCCCCGCCCACTGCCACTTCAGTTTAGCGATTCGGAGAGCTATTTCGGTTACTTTGGTTCTTCTGCGGATGGTCTCATTTTTAATCCGATCACACAGAGAGACTCCTAGCATAGCCCTCTCTATTGCCCTTTGGGTGACTTTGAGCCTTCTTATGAGGCCCGTTGTAAGCGGCCACGTTTCAGTACCGTATGTCATCACTGGCAACACACACTGATCAAAGACTTTGTACCTGTCTAATTTACTGTTAATATGTGTATTTTTACCTGTGTTTTATGTACAATAAAGAATTCACATACATACATACATAATCTAGTCAGGAGTAAATGGTTTAAAATTGTTCCTTGTAAATAAACAGAATTTAGCTGTTTAGCCTGTTCAAAACTACAGGGTTGGGCGGATTAACTGTCCTATTGAAATACATTCGTTTATCTATTGAAATATAACTGCTTTTCATACCCTGTATGTCATTTTAAATCGTCGATTTAATCAGCTTCATGGATTCCGAAACTCATTCTCATAACATTTAGTTGTATATATTTTTAAGAACAAATGTAAAAAGCGATGTTGTTGGATAATGATGCAGCGAGCATTAAAAATCGGGCGACATTATCAACTGACCATAAAAGTAAATATCAACGTATGTTTTAATACTGCACACCATCAATCGTTTCAAGGAGTCCTCTGCTTCCAAAATCAAGCCGAAATTGGGTAAGCTTTAAATGATTTGAGTCAACAAAGTACCAATAAGCACCCATGGGCAATTTTTACGAAAATGTGCCTCTTATTATTATAATCTTCGATAAAATTATTAAATTGAAGAGGGGTTCAAATAATCACAAAATGTGAGGCCCGTAGAGGTATAAAACAGATAATTTATATATGTGCCCTCTCTCTTTAAAAAATATAAGAGTTAAATGCAAAAAGTCGAATAGGCGATACGATGGTCATTTTTCAAAGAAAATGCATTTTCATTGCAAGAGTTTGATAAATGCCAGATTGATTATGGTATAGTGCTTATTAAGAACTAGAAAGGAAGGTATTTTAGTTATAAATTTATTGCAAAAAGTTAATCAATCAGGGTACAATATGATAAGAAGAAATACCAAGTTATAGCCAAAATTATGAGGCTGATATTTACCTAGCAAAGTACGTTAAATCTTTAGATAACTGAAATGCTACAAACATTTCCATATACAAATCAATGCAGAGTTTTATTGAGACGGGTTTAGGCTAAGATTCAAGTTTGTACTAGGGTTAGATAACCTAATATGACATCACATGGCAGATAAGGTAGTGCGTGCCGGATGAAATTCCTTATACGACATAATGCTTAAAATAATACATGTTAAAGGGGAGTTTATCAAATTTATCAATTGCTGCGGTAAAATATAGAATGTTTCTGATATAAATAACACCAAGATTAGTAATATTGTTTTGTTTTTAAACTTTTATACCATTTTACTAGGACATTTAATCCGCCCAACCCTATATATACAATATTACCTGTACAGAAACAATAAACTAGATCTTAAAATAAACTTACGAAAATACAACTAAATTATAAATAAAATAATTGCCCCAGATCACTGTCAATTGGTAGCGTACCCAGAAGGCTGGCAGCATTGCCACGTTGAATGGCAATGCTGATCCGCTGTGCTAGATATGAACCAGCCTTCTGGTCACGCGTCAGATCATACAGCTTCTGCCTCATCTCTTTGAAGACCCTGTGGGCGCTATCCCCCCAGGGTCCTAAGGTCTCCACTGCAAACGGCTCAAATATGAAACCATTGCCTATGGTTGCATTTTTGCGCCGGTCGAGCAGCTCTGCTGAGTTGGTAGCTGTGCCAGCCTTTACTGAAGTGCCATGGAGATGAGACAGTGCTAGGGTATCAACACAGGTTGCGTCCCAAATCAGTGGATGTCCTATCTTCCTTGTAAATTGCATTGCTCTTAACTCTCCTAATTTTTATCAAAGAATTAAAAGATTTTCTTTCGTTCTGGTAGTTTCTGAAGGTAGTATTAAGGAATAATTCGGTTTAGAATTAAAAGGCACGCTGTGTTCGAGGCCATCGCAATATGTTTAAATGCATGTTACAGGAAAATTGTGTTTCCCCATTACCTACAGCCTCTTTTACATCTTAAAATTATGGGCAATTCATTTGATTAATTCTTAAAACCCCAAAATGCTAAGTAAATGCGGATAATATTTTCCGCGTATATTCCGTAGGTACACCGCTCTGAAAAGTGCAAACAAGTTGTTTGCCTTTTACCCTCGAAAATCCCAAATCTCGAACATAAACATTATACACAGTTAACTTTGAGCAGCAAAGGGTTTTGTATACAGAATTTTGCCTTCGTTCTTGGTGAGAGTAATAGTTAATGTAGACAAGATGACTACTGCATATAATATATTTTTAATATGTACATCTCTTGAACTTACAATACTTACTATTATGACTCTGTAATCTTGTCGTACTGGCACTGGCACTTGGTCACCCTCAGCTAACAGACACAGGACGACAACCCATACTCGTATGTATACAATATATTCATCTATTAAGGATAGGCGCTTTTAACCATACTTTAATGAATCAGTTTGGTTTCAAGTGTAGCAAAAGTGTTGGTGCTCCCATGTGCACACATTTTCGAGGAATAAATCATATTAAAATAATTCTTAATATTTTAGTTATTATTGATATAGGTAAATAAAGGCAACAGCCGCAAAAGCTTGAGTCTATATGGGTTATGCTTATAGAAAATCTTAAAGCGCTGAGATTATTAAATGGCGTGTCGGATGGCACAACTTGAACTTTCGGCGGTTTCCATCATATCGATGGGAGCGGCCAGAAAGCTCACAAATATCTGAGCAAGCCTCTTATATCATGGCGTTAGAGTTTAGATATTTTTGCGAACAGTGTACGGTTTAGTGCGAGTTCATCTGAGTTGAAACAAAATATTATAATGTTATCAACATCAAAAACTACGTTTTTAAATATAAAAAAATCCGTACGCTGCATTTATTTACCAAAAATATGACATACAAAATGAGCTTTCCATTTACTTGAAACCTTTGTGTGAGCACAATAGTTAAGCCGCATTTCCCGAAAAAGGAAAATCTCTTCGAGTCCTTTATTTTGTAAGTACCCCATGTTTGTAACATTTCTCAGTCCCTTTTAAGTTTATCCATATGTTAATCTAAGGCCTTCACTTTATCATGTTTAAATGGATTAGAGGGATGTTGTCCCGTCTCTGAGAAAAATCTAGGCTTTGACTTGGAGTGTAAGTTAGCTCATAAGTTTAGGATGTTGAATGGGCCGTTCTATTATTTAGTGAAGGTTATTTTTATTGTTTTCTCTAATCTAAGCCAGCTCAAATAGAGTTCTAAGACTAAATTGAGTAGGTTTGATGTGTACTTGTTACATTGATACCACAAGAAACTCAGGTCAAAGGAAGTAAGGGCAGTTAATGATCGCCTTACTGACGTTGTGCAGGAAGTTTGCTGAACAAATCTAAGGGTATAATAATTATATGCGAACAGACAAAGATAGAGTAGAAAGAAAATCTCTATTGCATAGTGTGAATACAGATTTAAAACATACAATTCTTATATTGTGTTCTAAATAGTATCACGACTCAAAATTGCTTATGGCTAGGTCTACTTGAATAAATTTAATAATCGTCTGACTTTAATTTTGACCGTGAACGTAGAGTGACTACTATTTAATAACAGAATCAATAAACTAAGAAGAGATAAGATTAATCATGCTATTCTGAAACAAAATCTTCACCTTTTCGAAACTTAAGTATGTCAAATGAAAAAATAGCACATTGGGATTGATACTTATGTAATTATGAGCTGATGCACTACCGCGTACATTCGCAAATATTGACTTTTTTTGTCTTAGTGACGAGATAAATCTTCAAAATTTGCAGTTTTTCTAAGTTTGCGGTGGGGCCGCTGACCTTTAGGACCATAATTGGAGTAAGTACTGGATCATAATAAAATAGCGTACTTTTATGGTACTTATTTTCTAACTCTAACGCATCCGGACTACCGGGACTATTCTCAATAATAACTAGCTACTCGTATCCGGATAAGGTGTGCACTGATGCGGACCGGTTAAATGGTTTGTGTGACGCAGCCAGGCCAGTAACATGAATCAGACAATTATTGTTCTAGACAACTCTAAATCTAACCGGGAGTTGGGTGTTGGTTAAAACATTGTTGCTGTAATCAAGAAGTGTATTGTATTTAATGTACATACTAATTATTACATAGTAAATTTTACCTTAGGCCCTAATAGTAATTTCTCACATTACCGATTGTTATAAGACCACTTTTCCACATTTTTTTGAATTCCTGCGTGGATGGATGTTTTATAATTATATTATTCCATATTGTTAAAATGCAATGCAATAAAAAAGGAATACGCGTGTTGACCGTAGCAACAATATATTTGTCGTAAAAATTCACTAAGGGATTGAAGTGTCACCGAATGATCCGATTCATTTATTCAAGATTAATAATGAGCAGCAGCGTCATCATAGTGGACACACTATGCTATCTCCATTCCGCTTGCTCAGCGTTGCGATTATGGCCATCAATCTCCTAGTGTCCATATAAAAAACATGATGATGATGGCGATGATAATGTAAAAAGGAAGATGTTCAAAAGTAAGTAGGTATTCTCTGCAATTTGTAGTTACGTACTCACACATGTTACAGAATGTTCCAATTGGGGCTAAAGTTCTATGATACTTTGACTTTGAGCCAGCTAGCATTGAAATGAATGACTTTTAAAAACTAGCATCACGAATTGTTTTTAAAATAGTTTTGGAAAGTTTTTTGGCAAGCTGCTTAGATAGATATTTGTTTAAGTGGTTATGCAAACCAAAAGTTAAAACAGACTTTTATAGTCCACTCGCTATTATACCAAACTATGTCTAGGACTTCTTCAAAAGTAACTACTTAAGTCAGATTTTTATTCGGTAAAACTATTATTTAATTGCAACAACTATTGATTATTACTCACAATTGGCAAATCTCTAGTACAAAACCAAATCCTCGTAAACTTCATAGCCTGACCTCGAAAATTGTTGGTAACTTCATTAAAGCAAGCTCTTAGGCAGATTACTAAATCTTTGCCTACTTTCCAGATTCATTGCTTCAGCAATAATTTCGGTCGCCAATAAATTGAATACTATATTTATTAACATTTAACTTTGAACTTCAACTCAAAATATTAACCCAGTAAAGTAAGTAATGAATTACCAATTTTCTCCATAACAAAGTCGAGACTTAAACAGTTTTAACCCTTTCAGTGACTCAAGTTCATTCATTAAGCAAGTAGGCAACTCTTTGCCAAGTGTCGAATATTCTGAAGTGGCAAATGAGAAATCGTCGAGTTTATTTTGCGCATGGTTAAGACAAGTGCTTTGATTAGATGTGGCACTTCGAGGTTCTGCGAGAGGAATTTCTTTTGTCTTCTTAAGTGACTACTCGCTTAGATGGCTATTCGATTTGCGAAAGCATTCTAAGAAAACATTAAATTAAGCATTTAAAAAAATATATAACATGTAGTTTGTTTAAATATCAACAAGAGTAGATGCCTTTGAGAGATTTTTAATAGTAAGCTATTATTTTTTAAGATCCTATTCGGATGTGTAAGGAGACTTTAAGGAGATTTAGGTAAAATTGATTAATACCGTATTCATATAATTAAGCTTATTTTATTTATATAAAGGGTATTAACTAGATTTGGAAATGCCAATAATAAAATATGATTATTACAAATTGTACGTCTATTATTATTTATCTAGCAACAACAGCAATAGGTAGTTTATCAATATATTTTTCATAGCTATAGCAAAAGCAGCAAATTTATAGTTAGGCAAGAACTTCACACAATAACCAGTTGGTGTATAAGTTGCAACATAATTTAATTAATAATTTATTTAGAATTTAATATAATACATTTTATCTATTTGAACATTTACACCATCTGATTAGTTAACAATAATACAGTAGTAGAAAATATAACAAAATTGACACTTAACTTCTTTCTCGTCGGTCTCCTGTCGAACAAGTGCCCCTAACTGCCAGACATTCACTTTTATATTGATTTACCCTTACCCCTTCTTCAACTAAAATGGCGCCACAACAATAATCGGATGTTTACCATACATCCGGTTATGTTCATAATAAAATATTAGTATTGTAGGACTACATTCAAATTAAGCAAATCTATAATAAATTATCTCGACTAATACATATTTTATCTAGATTTCTTATAAGCTATGGATAATTTGATAGACGATTGTAAGGCAAGAATAATTGTACATCCGGTTGGCGTATTAAGGTTCGTATGTAAATCAATTGACTACAATAAACTTTGCGTTTATTGTAGTCCAGTCCAGTACATATTATTAAAATAGTAATTTTATTGTAGTCAATTCATTGCAATTGCTTATCATAAATTGTAAAACTTATATTATTTGTGTACTGGCAGCTATGGTCACGTGACGTTCATTATTTAAACTAGTTTTTTAAAACTACCTTGTTTTTTCATTGTATAAACTATTAGATCAAAAGTGAAAACGTGATGGAACTAGACGTAAAAACTGTAAGTAATCTTAATAAATATGTATCTCACACGGCCATACTGACAGGTACTTCGTTCCCGAAGTACCTACCTTTACGATTACATCATTTTAATTTTTACTCATTAACATACATTTTTTTTTCTTGCTTCCAATTCACCTAAACATTAAGTGAGGCTCGCAGGCTCTGGAGCGGTAACCTATATTGCTGCTTTTTCACTTATAACATCAAGTGAGAGCTCGCAGGCACGGCAGCAATTATCCTATTTACATTGCATTGCTACTGTTTCACTTATAACATCAAGTGAGCCCCGGTAGCAATGATCTTCCTATGTTTGCTACTGGTTCACTTATAACATCAAGTGAGGCTCGCAGGCTCTGTAGCGGAAAAATAAAATCGATAATACATTATTTACAACGACTTATTATTAATTTTCTTCATTAGTTGTTGTTTTTTTTTTGTTTTTTTTTTTTGCTTTTAACTCTCTAATGCATACAAAGGCTTAGTGTTTCATAATATGGCTACTGGTACTGAAATCTATAGACTAACTATTGTTAATTGAAACGCATTTTTGTCTGTTCTATGCATTAGAGGGTTAAGGGTTACATTCTTAATTTATTGGTAATGTCAATTTAGCGAAATGTCAGCGAAAAAATTAATAAACAATAAATTCAATCCATCTGCATAGCGCTACATTGACAAGACCTTTAATTAAAATCATTTAATTTAGATTATTATTTGAAATTTATTTCATGTACAAACATAATAATTATCATTCAATCATTATTACATAAATCAATGTTAATATTAATTTTGTTCTAGATTGCTCTCGTCCAACAATTCTCCTGGCCATTGCCTTAGTTTATCTTTTGCAACTATAATATTCCTTAAGTTACCTATTCCTCTTAGAGAATATCGATCATGAGGCAATAAATTCGTTATTTCGTATTGACCTTTAAACCTAGGACTCAATTTATCGTTACGCCTGTGGTCCTGGTTTACATATACAATATCTCCTACTTGAAAATTCCTGTTATCTCGTCTAGTAGAATCGAATCGGGTTTTCATTTTTTCTGCTTCTAAAGACAAGCGTTGATGAGCTAGTTCGCGATCTGCTCTGACATCAGTACTAATTTCTGGGATGTTAATGTCATTTAACCGGGCTTGAATATCAGGTATATTTGCACTATACCCCATTAGCAAACGAATAGGAGTAAAGCCTGTAGACTTTTGCAAAGTAGTATTGATAGATTGCTGTACTTTCCACAACCCGCTTGGCCAATCTGACGATCCATTACAAGTGGTATTTAACATATTGATAACAGTCGCTACATATCGTTCTACCTGACCATTACCCCTAGGTGTACCAGTCGCCACCATGTGATGCTCAATGTGTAATTCGCGAAACAGGGATCTGACTTGATGGGAGCTAAAGTTAGTACCTTGATCAGTGATGATTTTAGATGGAGTTCGAATAGTTGTGACTATATCGCGAATAAATGGCACTAAATCTTGAGATTTTAGGCTTTTGAGCGGTTTCAATAGACAAAACTTAGTAAATCCGTCTATTAATAGGAGAATATACCTAAATCCTTCATTGGTGCGCGGAAAAGGTCCTGTACAGTCTAGGTGAATAGTGTGAAATGGGATAGGGATTTTCTCAATGGGATGTAGAAAGCCTTGTTTTGGACCAGATGCACCTTTTCGTTCAATACATGTTAAGCAGTGTCTAAGGTATTTTTTAACAAATGCTGACATTTTTGGGAACCAAAAATGTTCATGAAGCTTGTTCAAGGTTTTTTCAAAGCCGACATGACAATTATCATTATGGAACCATTTTAATAGATTGAATCTACATGATTTTGGAACATACAACTTAAGCTCATCAGGATTGACGCAATAAAATAGTAAGTTATCACGCAATAAATATCTGTTTGCGTCAAGATCACCCGACAATATTTGACCGATTAAATTTTGTGTTTCAGGGTCATTTTGCTGGGCAGCATGTAACCAAGATTCTGGTTCATTGATAAAATTTACATTACAAACTACATCTGAAGCATCACATTGCGACGATTGACATATTTGAGATGTAATTGCATGGTCACTGGAAATAGGAGATTGAACAGGATTGCGGCTAAGGAAATCCACATGACTTATGTATTTGCCCTTTTTATATACAATTTCAAAGTCGAAATCCTGCATAAATGTCCACCAACGAGCTACACGGGGTGAAAGATCCTTTTTATTCATTGTGGATTTGATGGAATTACAATCTGTAAATATTTGAAATTTAATGCCTAGCAGATATACTCGGAAATGTTTTAGTGCATTAAAAATAGCTAAGGTTTCCAAATCATATGAGCAATATCTAGATTCAGTTGGTGTCGTTCTTTTACTGAAATATGCCACTACTTTTTTATTATTATTTACTTTTTGTACTAGTATAGCTCCGTAACCAATAGAACTGGCATCGGTGTAAAGTTCTGTTGGCAAATTTGGGTCAAATACAGTTAAGAGGGGTTTGGTGGACAAGTGTTTTATTATATAACTCCTAGCATCCTCCTGTTCAGTCCCCCACTCCCATTTTTGATTGGCTTTGGTAAGTTTCGTAATGCAAGCCGTTTGAGTAGCAAAGTTCGGTATAAATTTTCGAAAATAACTTGCTAAACCCATTAATTGACGAACTTGTTTGACGTTACGAGGGGCTGGTGAATTGAGCAATGCAGATACTTTAGTTTCACTTGGTCTGATTCCTTCCTGCGATATATGTCTACCTAAATACTCTATATTGTCAACAAAGAATTTACATTTTTTTAGATTTATTGTGAACCCTGCACAACTTAAAGCCTTTATTGTCTCCTCTAAGTACCCTAATCCTTCTTCAATGGTTTTAAAAGGTATTAGTATGTCGTCCATGTATACTAAAAGAAATTTAAGGTCCTGGACAGCTTTTGTAATAGCTCGTTGGAACACAGACGGACCATTACAGATGCCAAATGGCATTTTTAAAAATTCGTAGTGCCCGCTCGGTGTTACAAAAGCTGTATACCTAATGGATTCCTCCGATACTGGTATTTGATGGAAACCATTTTTCATGTCAATGGAAATATAATATTTTGCATTTCCTAATCTGTCAAGTTGGTCTTCAATGAGAGGGAGAGGGTACCTATCTTTTTCTAAAATTTTATTCAATGCCCGATAATCTATGCATAGTCGATCAGAACCGTCTTTTTTTTTAACCAAAATAACGGGGCTAGCGAAAGGTGAATCACTTTCCCTGATTATATTTTTATCTAGTAATTCTCTAATGATTTGATCTACCTTCTCCCTCTCTACAGGAGCTAATCGATACGGTCGATAATGGACAACATCGTTATTTTTAATACGTAAATTCAATTCACCAGTTTGTACATTACCAGTTTCAGCTAAAACCGAAGGGTATTTTAGAAAAATTTGTTTAATTTTGTTTTGAAGTTTATCATCCAAATGATCTATCGTTGAAGTTAAATCGTCTAAATCCGATGCTGAATGAATAAGATTGACTTGCGTTTTAGTTGAAACTGATTTCCTAATTAATCGAGAACCAGACGAATCAGTTACGATTTCTATATCTGGGTAATTAACAACGTTACGGCCTATTAAAAGTTCATACTGAACATCGTAATCCCTGGCAACATGTAAATCAAGTTCTATGCAAACATCATCAAATTTTACAACTACACTAATCATGGCAAATATATGTATCTGGCTGTGTCCTATACCGTTAACATATGTTGATAAGGGCGTGAGATGGCATCCTAATTTTCTAGCAGTGGACTCTTTTATCAAGCTTATGCTCGCTCCGGTATCAATTAAGCAGTGTATCAAATAATCGTTAATAAAAACTGGGGTGAGATTCAGTTCAGCCTGCCTAAAAAATTTATTTCTTTTGTTGGGGCTACAGTTATTACAGAAGAATTATTGGATTCGGCACGTTGTTTATGAAAACAAACATTTTCAGTATGCCCTAACTTTTTACAGTACGTACAAACTTTTGTACGAAAGTCAGTCGGAGGTCTAGGTGCCTGTGGAGTCTGGCTGGTTACTTGTATTGGTTTGTTTTTGAAACATTCGGTCTGGACATGACCAACCTTATTGCAATTAAAGCATTTCTTTTCGATAAAAAATTTAGGTCGCTTTACTCCACTGGGTCCTGGACCACCGATGTCTTTCAAGTTATTGCCATCAATCGTTCTTTTCTTGGTCTTCGCGTATGTTGACAGTAGAGCTATAAGAGAAGGTGTAGTGGTGGCTCCGTTATTAAGGGAGGCCATCCTAATGTCAACGTCACTTATACCGCCACAAACTATTTCAACTAATTGTATCTCAGTAAATGCTATTTTTGTATTGCGCAACAGTCTCAACTTCTCTCTTGCATATTCGCCATAAGATTCAGCAGAGTCGGAGGAGTATAGTACAGCTTTGGTTAGCCTTTCAGAAAGGTTTTTCTTTTCAGGGTAGGCATTGGTAATATCAGTGCGAAAATTCGTCCAGGATCTGCCCTCTAAGGGTTCCCAGCTTTCGAACCATTTTAAGGCAGACCCTTTCAGAGCTTTACCGGCTTTGGCTGCAGTCTTGATGTCACTCCAGTTAAACTCCTTGGCCAGAACTTCGATGCTGTCGCACCAGCTGAAGGCTCCACTATCGTTCCGCTCAGGATCAAATATCGGCAGCGCAATATCGTCATCCTTTTGATTTTTTTGCGTTGAGACAGCATCACGAATCGCTTTCAAGAGATCCCCAATCGTTCCAGAGCTCATTCTGAAATTGAAGTAAAAGCATGTTAAGCCAGGTATTATCCCACTTCTGATGAGAGATTTTTAATAGTAAGCTATTATTTTTTAAGATCCTATTCGGATGTGTAAGGAGACTTTAAGGAGATTTAGGTAAAATTGATTAATACCGTATTCATATAATTAAGCTTATTTTATTTATATAAAGGGTATTAACTAGATTTGGAAATGCCAATAATAAAATATGATTATTACAAATTGTACGTCTATTATTATTTATCTAGCAACAACAGCAATAGGTAGTTTATCAATATATTTTTCATAGCTATAGCAAAAGCAGCAAATTTATAGTTAGGCAAGAACTTCACACAATAACCAGTTGGTGTATAAGTTGCAACATAATTTAATTAATAATTTATTTAGAATTTAATATAATACATTTTATCTATTTGAACATTTACACCATCTGATTAGTTAACAATAATACAGTAGTAGAAAATATAACAAAATTGACACTTAACTTCTTTCTCGTCGGTCTCCTGTCGAACAAGTGCCCCTAACTGCCAGACATTCACTTTTATATTGATTTACCCTTACCCCTTCTTCAACTAAAATGGCGCCACAACAATAATCGGATGTTTACCATACATCCGGTTATGTTCATAATAAAATATTAGTATTGTAGGACTACATTCAAATTAAGCAAATCTATAATAAATTATCTCGACTAATACATATTTTATCTAGATTTCTTATAAGCTATGGATAATTTGATAGACGATTGTAAGGCAAGAATAATTGTACATCCGGTTGGCGTATTAAGGTTCGTATGTAAATCAATTGACTACAATAAACTTTGCGTTTATTGTAGTCCAGTCCAGTACATATTATTAAAATAGTAATTTTATTGTAGTCAATTCATTGCAATTGCTTATCATAAATTGTAAAACTTATATTATTTGTGTACTGGCAGCTATGGTCACGTGACGTTCATTATTTAAACTAGTTTTTTAAAACTACCTTGTTTTTTCATTGTATAAACTATTAGATCAAAAGTGAAAACGTGATGGAACTAGACGTAAAAACTGTAAGTAATCTTAATAAATATGTATCTCACACCTTCATTTCCTACCATGTCAGTGTATTGAAATACCTAGTACAAAACTACTAAATATTTTCATATTTCTTTAAATTTTGAGGTTTTTGTCTCACGATTGCACTTCAAAAACTTTCAATTTATTACATCACTCAAATGTGGAATATCAAAGAATCAATGCTTTTGAATCTTCGAAATAATTTAAGTGGTAATTTGCGTATATTACATAATAAACATACTTTTATTGACATGTATATTTTTCGCATGGTATATGGTTAGGTACATTGTTTACCCTGCCCTCTTATGTTCAAGTTCATATAACTTTTGGTGTTTGGACCTATAATTACTGTTGAACGAACATTTGATCACTAAGAAGTAAATGTAATAAAAATTTAGGTTTCCTGTATTTAGTATGAAAAGGTTCATCTTATTTTCTTTTGTACAGTTCCTTTTATTAGTTCAAGATCGTTTGGTACAAATAAAAAACAGCCTGACAAAAACGAGCTTTGCAATTTCTATAAAATGACAAACTGACGAAAATACAAGATTAACGAATAAAAAAAGGGGAACCAACAACGGGACATCAAACTTTAGATTCCAGTCACGAACAATACCGTTATCTTCAAAATAATCTAATTGGGCACAATTTACTCATGTTTTTGATTATAAGTCCTGAATAAACTACCTATTGCCCGCTCGTTCCTACAGATTAGTTAATAATGAGCTTGTAGGTTAGATTGAAAGGTCCCGAAAGTGATTGTCGAAGGTTATTGGGGCGTAAATGATGCTCTCGAGTTTATTTGGCTTCTTGTTCCGTTACGAGACTTTGGATAGCACTGATAAAACAGTTTCATTCAGAATAGTCTTTGATTTAAACTGCTGGGAGAAATATGTCTACGCGAATAATTTTCTTGAGCTATTATAACATTAACATAATTATCTATTGCATTATTATCGGGCAAATTTTGATTTATAAGTTAGTTGTACGTATTTCCTCCTTTTTTTTATTACAAATAATGTTATAAGGTCGATACAGATAGAGTCAAGAGGGGTAAATGTACTGAACTATGCAAATTATTGCATAGTTAAGTACGAAGTGTTTCAGTTGTTGCCCCCCTGTTTCACTTACTCGACTTTACTATAGACCACAAAAATCATACTCTATCCGGGTTATTAGTCAGTCGGAAAAACAAAAGTTGTCCACTCGGTGGTCAAAAGTTAACAGCTTGTATACTTTTTGTTACGATTTTATTGAATAGGGCTGTAGACCGGTAAACCTTGTTGTACCGTCAATCGTTTTGCCCAAAATTAGTACAGAATTAGGTTAGGTTCCTTAAGTTTAGGTATGTCCACCGAAAAGACAATAACCTAAATCTGACAATGACCGAACCCTTAGTTCAAGTTTTGTAAAGCTACCATTTTTAGCTACATCAGCAAAGGCTCTAATAGCTAGATTAGTTAGGTAGGCTTTCCGTAATATGAGTTGCTATATTTCCAACTAGGAAATCTAATCCCTTGCTACAATAACCGGGAACGCTGGCAGCGATCGATTCGGCCCAACTCAATAAAGGGAGTATTATCTGCAATATATATCATTTTGACACGGAATGATTGTACGGAAATGTTAAGACGAGCACCTTTTAGTATTTTATCAAAGTA
>JALPQI010006893.1:0-44737 GCA_025490895.1 Thaumatotibia leucotreta
TCGAAACAATATTGTATTTAAGTATTACATTTCATTGCATGGCTTTACAGATAAAGTATTATTAGAGCATACACATAATAATATCTTAACTGTTAGGTCCAGCCGAAACTCGAACGTTACACAAAATGACATCCACCGCAGTATATTACGATGATGACGATGACGACTATAGCAGAAGGATTATACCCCCTAACAAACCACATAAGACGTCTCTAGAAGTAGAAGAAATTGCTAGTCATAGTTACTTTCTAACTGAACTCGGACAAATGACTATTCCTGATCATGTACGTAGAGGTGTTTATGGTATTATTGAAGAGCCAGCGACGGATTCTGAAGCTGATAATAGCTCTATTAGAGGCAGGCATTATAGCAATCGAACGATGTCTATTAGATCTGTCTCAGAAGACGATATTACCTGGCAAAACGAACCATTGTCCTCTAGGGAAATTTCGATTGAAGACCTCTCGAAGTCCATATTTGACATAGATGATACCAAGAAGGTTTTCAGCAAAGATTCATACGTACGTCAATCATCGTTCCAAGAAGATTATTTCACTGATGATGGGGAAGAATCCTT
Source organism: Thaumatotibia leucotreta (assembly GCA_025490895.1). Taxonomy (NCBI): domain Eukaryota; kingdom Metazoa; phylum Arthropoda; class Insecta; order Lepidoptera; family Tortricidae; genus Thaumatotibia; species Thaumatotibia leucotreta. The sequence continues at coordinate 578 of JALPQI010006893.1, forward strand.
TGTCGTCAAAGAAAGTTCACAAAAAGTTTACGAAAATGATATAACAGAAAGACTAATTCATATATCACGGGAGTTTGATGATGAATGCAAAAATATTGAAAGTAGACTTGAAGACGTAAAAAGTAGGATAATGGAGGAACTAGTTCTTGCGCCCTTGAAGAACTTAGACAACTTAACAAAAAATGTTACCGAAACTAGTTTTGAAAGGAAGAAAAAACACGCTCCTAGTCTTTACGCTGTGGAAGAAGAGGATGACGAAATAGAAGCGCTTTTAAGACGTAGTCAGCGGCAAAGAAGTATCCTAGACGATATACTTAATCAGGAAGATGAAAAAGGTAAAAATGAGGATATATGAAACTTCTAATGAAATGCTACGCAATGTTAGGGACTATAACCAATATTTTCAATGCTTAAAAACACCAGCTACAGTAGACATTGCTTTATTTGATGGTCTGTCATTTTCGAAATCATTATCATTTAGTTTTAGATTTTTTCCAAATCCTATATACCAAATGAAGTTCTTTCCTATCTACGCATTAGCAATACCTCGAAAATGGCAGAATGAAGTCGCGTATCGTCCAACATTATTTAGTGTACTGTACTAATGCATTGTCGTATGTCTGTTTTAGCACGCATGCGTAATAACATTCCCTTCTGGCATACTAATACTCTGGGCTCCCTGCGCCGGCGGTACTAGACTCCGGATCCCGCAGGGTTCCATGCCATGGAACCCTGATCATCATTCAGGTAAAATTTTATATTCTGTAGCATGGTGTTCGCTTCTTGTTTAAATTTAACGCTTTTATCTTAAGCCTGGATTCCGTCTCACTCGAGGTACGTTATACACTCTACACTCTGTACAATTTACACGTTTGGTAAGTGTTACAAGTATTCAATAACTGCTGTATATACAAGCGATATAATGTTTTACTGTAAATAATGTTTTTCTTTTTTAGGAGCTTATCTAGCTTTGGGTCTGTGGCGGAGATTTTTATGTTTTTAAACTGCAGCGTAGGCTATTGTATAAAGGATTTCATTGTTTCTTCGCAGAATATTTTTGCTAACATTTTTATTTTCAAATTATTGTTTCTAATTTCAAAATTATTCAGTTTATTAGTCAAATCAATATTTTTCGTCCCTTAGGTACCCAGTTTTATTAACATTATTGAAATATTTTTATATTTAATGTCTATACGAATAAGTTCAATATCTTTATTTGTTTCATCCAAGTGCACCTCTAAATATAAAATAAAGTTTTCAATATCCCCTCTCCTCAAAACCTGTACTGTTTCTGTAATACCTCTTATTTTATTTGACAGCGCCCCCCACAGTGAAAGATAGCAACTTCAAAGACCAGAGCGTGTACGAGTCTCTCCCCCTGTGTTACTCGGTCACCGCCACCGGAGTACCCAAGCCTACTGGTAAGCTATCTATTTTCGTGTATTTCTTCTGTTATACGTATAATTGTCTTAAACTCCTTCGCCAATTTCATAATTAGTATTGTCAGTGTTCAATATTGTCTAGGCTCATTCATTTTGTGTTTTAGTTTGTACCTATTTACGCTTACGTATTATAGTGCCATATACTTTTCTGATCCGGTAACCGTAACTGTTAATTTATACTTATTGGTTGTATATACTTATAATTAGTAAAACTTTAAAGAAATCGGGAATTAACATTCATTTACCCCATGGGTAATAGCATAATTTTTACTCTAAAATCCAGGAAAATTATAGCGTCAACACAAAACTCAATAAATTTGTGGTACTGAATATGGTCTTATTTTTTCTGAACAAATCGCTAAGCCTGTAAAATGATAATCAAGAATTCAAATACCTAAGTTTCCAATCAATTTACCTATATTGTACACCTTTAAACCTTTGTTACACAGTGCGTTGGCTCCACGAAGGCAAGGAAGTGAAGCCCTGCAAGCGAGTCCACATCTCCAACGAAGGAGACGTCTACAAGCTGGAGTTCGATAGCCTGCTCTTGTCTGATGGCGGCAAGTGGCAGTGCGAGATCAGTAACGATGTTGGGAAGAAGGTGCTGAAGGCTGAACTGTCTGTTGCTTGTAAGTGTGATGAGATAAGACAACTTTATTAGAATAATAATAAGAAAGGTTTATTGGGCCCCACAAAGTACAGAGCAATAAATACAAGTAGAAACACCAAAAAGGATGCCGTGTCTGATGCCATGACGCTGGTTTCAAGGGCAACCCAGCTAAAACTTTAGTAGACCAAGGGGTTTTGCTCTTGGTGTTTTTAACCTTTTGACTGCCATCGCCGACAATCCGTTAAAAATGTACCTTCATTTTGCAAAACAAGAGGTGCACGGTAGATAAAGAAAGCTACACGCAAAAATGTGTGCAGTCACCTGAGCAACACAGAGATACTCGTATCTATCGCGGTTTGTTTGAATGTTGCTAACCATGTCATCATCCTTAGTATACATAGGATTTCTGTGGCAAGGCTAACTCATATTACAAAGTAGTAAGATGTATCTGTCTGATTTGGACACATACATCAAATCATCAGCCTTTCGCAGTCGTCTGTTGGACATACGCTACGCGTATGGATGCATTGGACATAAATGCCCATTCCAATTACTGCCGTCACCACAAGGCCATAGATTGTGACAGTACACGTATTATAACCTCTGCCTCTTAGTAATAAAGTGGAAAGCTATATGGGTGAATCAACTTTTGTAGTCCATGTTTTTAGGTGGCTCATTAAGAAAAGGGCTTATTAACACCAGAATAATGCATATTTGTATAATTTAAGTACCTAACATAATTTTGCCAAAAACCAGCGTGACTCAGAACACCGTAACCATGGTAATACAGAAAAAAGAATAACATAGGTACAGAAAAAAGTTGGTTCACCCATATAAAACTAGACCAATATTTTCTTTTCTTTATCCTAACAAACTAATAATACACCCCGTTTTCAGCCGTCAGCGAATTCCGCAAGCCAATCTTCACCACCCCCCTCGAAGCTCAGCGGGTGATGCAACGCGAACCTGTCACCATGAAGGCGGTCTGCACAGCCGACCCTCAACCCCACGTGTCCTGGCTGCTGAATGGGGTGGAACTTACCCCTGATGCCACTATCAAGACGACAGCTGATGCGAAGGAGACTGAGCATGGCCTGAAGGAGTGTACTTTCACTCTTTCTATACCTACTGGTAAGTATTTTCCAACATCTTAAATTTCAGTGACTACCATTGTCAATACAGTGAACTGTTAATTCGTGAACTTTATGCGTATTATGACAAGGGTCACAAATGACATGTTTTTTCCGTGGACCCTTCCACGGAAAAAACATGTCCAGTTCCTTAAAAATTTCTGGGCAAATTCTACCTTATTCTGTTAAAAGTAAGGTGGTTTTTCCTTCTGTAATTTGAATTGACTAGACATGTTCTTTCCGAGGACCCTTCAAATGGTCGATTTCGGCATTCATTACATCTATTTTAAGTCATTTTTTATAGCTTGCCATTGTCGTCACAATTGTTATTCTATGTTTTAAATAGTGAGGATCCGAACACGCTTGGCAGTTTATGTTAATTATGCCAAATACGCTGTGCTTCTTAGTAAACAGTATAATAGGCATATCGAGAACTTCGCAAGTTGGCAAATTTCGAGCTTCTATCTCCGTCACACCAATGATACCTTTGTTAGAGTGAGAGAACAAAAAATGAACGAAATTCATGATTTTCGCGATAGTACAATTTTATTTTCATCTATAAACAAACTATTACTTTATGCTTCATTGTGACTGAGATCTGATATTATTACGCCATAAATCTTTCTGTTTTGAAAGGGTCAGCATTATACTCGTAGTATAGCATATGATTGTTTACTATTTGTGCTATAAAATAAAATGAATTAATAAATCATTTAAACTTCAGGCAACCAGAAGGCTACCACCATCTTTCCGAGTCGCGTGTCAATTCATATTATTTCATATATTTGGTCGCTCGCTCCCCGACATAATGTATCAAAGTCAAAGTCAAATAATTCTTTATTCAAATTGGAATAGCAACAAACTCTTTTGAGTCGTCTAGGTATTGAAACTACTTCCGGTTCTAACCCTACACCGCTGACCCAAGAAGAACCGGTAAGAAACTTGGGTATGACATGAGAGATCACTCTGAAAGATGCACTAGCCCCAATAATTGGTTGTCTGAATACACTAGAAAATTGCGGCAATTGTACCAATAGCCAACTGTTTTTCTGCTAACCAGCTAGTTGGGAGTATGAGTATATCTATTCCTTTGTCCTTCAGGCCGTCACTCGGACACTGGCGTCTACACCATCCAAGCCAAGAACCAATACGGAGTGGGCGAGAGTTCCGCCCGCCTGGACATCCTGCTGCGGCCTGAGATTGAAGGTCTTAAGGACATCACCACCACGCCTTTTGAGGAGATCAGCTTCGTCGCCTGCATACATGCCAACCCCATTGCAGAGGTTAAATGGTAAGGATTAACATCCTATACATAACCTAACGGGTTAGCATTAGTCTTCACTCTGCACAAGCTTGATATAAAGCCAGTGAGATGTAGTGATGTAGGTGTCAAAGATACTTTCAGTTATCACGAGGATTTGATGATGTTACAGTGATTTTGCATCTAAGCAATAGAAACTAATTATTCAGCAGATAAAATTTGAGTCATATCTTTGAATTTACGCTACATTGTATTGCACTAAATTGTAGTTTCGCTTTATTTGACCTTACTATACGGTTTTGACGCTGCTTTGCGTCAAAACCGTGACAACTCATGAAATTACACGGTTACATTAATTCATATTACAAATAACGATATATTATTGTAATACAGATTTCATAATTAGAAAATTGTAAGCAGTGTATAGACCAGGTACATAATTATGTCTCGAGATACAATTATTGATGAAGCATTGTCATTATTCCAGGAGTAAGGATGGCGTGGTAATCCTACCGACTGTGAAGAACATTGACATCGTCGAAGACCGCTTCACCGAAAACTTCCAACTTAACATTAAGAAGGTAAGCTAAAACTCACAACGCAAGTGGTTCCTGCAGGCCTATTGGCAAATTTCGGGCATCTGTTTCTGTCACTCATGATGCTTTCGTTAGAGTGACAGAGACAAAGCCTCAAAATGTGCGGAATTCGGAGTTCTGTGTAGGTTCTAAGTAGTTTGAGGTGCTTTTGGCGACAAGCCCTTTGCATTAAAATATTTTTTGAATATTTTTATAAGGTGGTGGGTATAAAGATCTGTCATTCCCGCTGTCATTAAGGATTCACAACAAAACTAGTTCCTCAAGGTGGTTTTTGGGATTTTAGTTCATGTTTCAGCAGTACTATTTTATGTACAGTACCGGTCAAAATTTAACTTCGCACCACGATTTTGATACAAAATCGATTTTTTCGGCTAACATTTTTCCAGCATTTAAGTCCACACTTGTTTTCAATGAATATGTAACTGATTATAGATTATAGATTGTCAGCCTCCGTAGCCTAGTTGGTAGTGACCCTGCCTACGAAGCTGGAGGTTCCGGGTTCGAATCCCGGCGAGGGCATTCTTTGTGTATTTATTTAGCACAAATGTTTGTTCCTTGGTCATGGCTGTCTATGTATTTAAGTATCTATTTATGTATCTATCTATTATATATATCGTCGCCTGGTACCCACATCACAAGCCTTAATTGAGCTTACCGTGGGACTTGGTCGATTTGTGTAAAGATGTCCCAAGATATTTATTTATTTATTATTTATTTATTTATTATTTATAGAGCTATTATTTTTTAATTAACCGTTACTTTCGAATAGCCCAGACAACTGAGACAGCTGTTACAGCTTTTGGTCATGCCTACGCGATGTTCATACTAATGATGATCAAAAAATTACAACTTCCCTTGCCTAAGAATTATTATCGGATCCGACGTATAAATTTGTCCTGATTTTATGGGAAATTAAAATATTAAATAGCTCCCGAATCAACCAGACATCGGTAGAAAAAATATTTTGCTGTTAAAACTGAAAAAAAAAGATTGTTCAAAAGTCGATTTTGTATCGAAATCATGGAGTGAACTTAAACTTTTGACCGGTACTGTATGTTCAGAGTTTTATTCACACTTCTTCCAAATGTTTGTCTTTTAAAATCCGAAAACTCTTTCACTGAGATAGCTTTAGATACCTTGTATTTAGTTATACGATAATTAATACACCCTGAATTGTCTAGGTCGGAGTGGCCGATGGCGGTAAATATACGTTGACTGCAACAAACGAGTTCGGAACTACAGAAGCGCACGCCACCCTCACCGTCCACAGTAAGTTTTTAACGTTATTGTATGTTCAAAATCAATGTTGTTATCCAATTTTATCTCCAATTTTACTCGGAATTCACTAGATTAACAATTCTTTCCAAACGATAATGGGTTCCTACTTTATATAATCAAATTTAAAAAGTAACGCTGTATACGTGTATGTTGATTCCGGCCCTCCATTTTAAAGTTACCTATTTAAATAAAATTCAGAAAATTCTACGGGCTCATCTAATCCGCCAGTTGGCGATGATCTGCAAAGAATGAGCTGATGCCCCACTCGCACAATGCATAGTCGCCTAATGCGGATCATATCCGACGCTTATCATGAACAACGCCGCATTTCAAGGCGCTACCTTGTCGTAATTTAAATTTTAACAATCCAAAATAACAGAACATATTATTTTGGATTGCAACAACAACGGTTCCTGATAAGCAACGAATATGTGACGCCTGATAATTCGATAAAGTCATTATTTATCATTACCTTTAGCCGGAGAGCCAGTGTTCATCAAACCGCTACAAAAGCAGACAGTGAAAGACCACGACGACGTGACCCTCAAGGTCCGCTGCGACGGCGTGCCCAAGCCCGACGTGCAATGGTTCCGCGACGGGCAGGAGATCAAGAATGATGACCGGCACACCATCACCACGGCTGTTGGAGGACAGGTTGACAGCGAGTTGGAGATTAAGAACTTCAATTCTAGCGATGCTGGAAAGGTGAGTGATGTACAGTACATTGTTTATTAAGACTGTAAATAAGAAATTGTGAACAAGTGAGACACATGCCGGAAGGCGCAGCGTGAGTAGGCCTTCACAAGGTGGACTGATGACCTGGTGAAGGTCGCAGGAGTCTGCTAGATCGCTCAAGCCTAACGTGGAGTGGTTCCGCGATGGGGAGGAGGTCAAGAATGATGAGAGGCACACCATCACCACGGCTGTGGGTGGACAGGTTGATAGCGAGTTGGAGATTAAAAACTTCAATTCTAGCGATGCTGGAAAGGTGAGTGATGTAATAGTACATTGTTTATTAAGGACTGTAAATATGAAATTGTGAACAAGTGTGACACATACCGGAGGGCGCAGCGTAGGTAGACCTTCACAAGGTAGACTGATGAAGGTCGCAGGAGTCTGCTGGATCGCCCAAGCCTAACGTGGAGTGGTTCCGCGACGGGCAGGAGATCAAGAATGATGACCGGCACACCATCACCACGGCCGTGGGTGGACAGGTCGATAGCGAATTGGAGATTAAGAACTTCAATTCTAGCGATGCTGGAAAGGTGAGTGATGTAATAGTACATTGTTTGTTAAGGGCGGTAAATAAGGAATTGTGAACAAGTGTGACACATACCGGATGGCGCAGCGTGGGTAGGCCTTCACAAGGTGGACTGATGACCTGGTAAAGGTCGCAGGAGTCCGCTGGATCGCCCAAGCCCGATGTGCAGTGGTTCTGCGACGGGCAGGAGATCAAGAATGATGAGAGGCACACCATAACCACGGTTGAGGGTGGACAGGTTGATAGCGAGTTGGAGATTAAGAACTTCAATTCTAGCGATGCTGGAAAGGTGAGTGATGTAATAGTACATTATTTATTAAGGACTGTAAATAAGAAATTGTGAACAAATGAGACATACCGGATGGCGCAGCGTGGGTAGGCCTTCACAAGGTGGCCTGATGACTTGGTGAAGGTCGCAGGAGTCCGCTGGATCGCCCAAGCCGGGCAGGAGATCAAGAATGATGACCGGCACACCATCACCACGGCTGTTGGAGGACAGGTTGACAGCAAGTTGGAGATTAAGAACTTCATTTCTAACGATGCTGGAAAGGTGAGCTATGTAAATTGTTAATTCCATAGTTTTAAATGTATTTGCATCGGATGATGCGGTGTGGGAAAGCCTCCGAGTAGATGAACCGAGTATATGATGTAAATTGCGGGGAACCGTTGGGGCAAATGATTGTTCGCTTTAGAGATCCTTTTGTTCGGCAGAGGATTGTACCAAAACAAAGCACCAAGTTAACAAACACCGCTAAACAGGCATAGTATAAGTAGTTAAATTGTATCTCGAATCTAGATTACACGATGTAATCGCTAAACGTATTGAGAGTAAACAAACGGGGCAAGCTAAATAAAACCGTTTAAATATCCAGGTTCCTGCTAGAATACTTTGACTGGTGCAGAAGGTGCCTGAATTTTACTTAATCTGTTATCATATCAAATCCTCGTCTACTTACAATTAACGGTCGGAATCAGCAATTGAGTATAAAATATCTTCCCAGCCATGTATTCGTAAGCCTCACAAATCAAGATTCTCATTTCAAGATAACTTTTTTGTTGTTCAAAAAATAACAAAAAAATACCCATCGCCCTTTTTGGTCACCTTCTAGTAATCTTTTATAAAAAATCTTCTAGTAAAATTGTAGACATTTCAAGATTGTATTTTTTTTTCATCGTTCAGTACAAAGTCCGAGCCGTGAGTCTCGCGGGTGAAGCGTCCTGCGAAGCACCCATCTCCCTCGCACAGGCCTCGCCAGGGTTCGCGACCAGGCTGGAAAGGCAGAAGGATGTTGATGAAGGGGAGCCGCTGGAACTCAAGGCCAAGTTAGATGGCAGCCCTATCCCTTCAGCCAAATGGTAAGTTGTCGTTGGACTGGCAAAAAAGCTACCATCTTTTTTTAGTAATTTCCGCTAGAAACAGTTTCCGGGCAGAAGAATAGAGATAATAATATGATGGTTAGAAAGATTGTCTCTTATTAATGCGCAATCTACGCAAATATTTAATAAGATGGAATGGCACTACATGTAGATAAGGAAAATCTCTAGAACGATACAAGTTGGATGGAAGTCTTAACGCCGAAATTAAATGATGAAGAAAATGTTCTCCCTTAAGTTATCACTAATCAATGGTAAAAATGTATAGGTTAGTTGGTTTCATTCTACCAAGTCTCAAGCCTATAGCTAAAAATAAGATTTGTTCCAAGTAGCCTCACCCAATTGGAAACCCAAGCCACTATGTCAAAGTGACACTATAAATTATATTGTAAGAAATCTGTTTCTGCTTGTCATTTTGACATGATCCTAATAGGCTTCCAATTTATTGATTGTTCGCCCATCCTTTGAATTTGTACATACACGTATCGCACTATAATAAAAAAGATGTGCTTTCTCTTCCACTCTAATCCACAATACTTCTCAGGTACAAGGACGGCATAGAGCTGTCCCCTTCAGATTCGCGGGTGAAGCAAGTAGCCCTCCCTGACGGGACGGTCAAGCTGAGCATCGAACAGGTGACCCCGGCTGACTGCGGCGCGTACAAGCTCGTCATTACTAACCCTCATGGAGAGAACTCGGCTTTGTGCGCCGTTGCTGTTAATCGTGAGTTTATTTTATCTTCTGTTCACTTTACCTTATACCTTTGGATGAGTTCATCTTTCTGATAATCGGTTCTGGAGTATTCGAAAATGTCGCTTTTCTAATGTTCTAATACTTATGGAATAGCTGGGAAGACGATATTGACCTGTAAATAATTCTCAATTCGGGTTTGGTATACATTGGCAGTATGATCTCGAGCTTTATCGAATTTGTTAAACTAGCTGCCACGACTACAAGAAGACATTCTTGTGAAATTCTATTGCTAACGATTTCGATGCAATTTAGACAGGATAAAAATATGTGGGGTTTTAGGAAAGAAAAATCGAGATCACTGAAAAAAATAACGTTATGTCGTTTAAGATAAAAATTGCCCCTGCATAATCATGAATTGTAAATCTGAAAATAAATGTAAACTCACAATATTGCTGAACGCAATGCTAATGGCATTGAAAGATGTGACATTTTCTAAAACAGGCCACTCATTTGTAAGCATTTAGACCAGCAATTTAAAGATCATGTCACTTCTTCAAAGCATTATTTTCATATACCTATTGCAGCTACACGAAGAGTTCATATTTCTCTTGAATGTTCATTTTATTCCCTAATCCCATCCCATATACAGAATGATGTACGAGTATATCTATGCATTATCTGTGTGGATGCGCTGTCGCTCCCCGCACACTCCTGCAGAACTAGTAATAAACGGACCATCAACCGAGCTGCCGTGTTTGGTTATCTATCCACAAATACCTCACTGGCGACGAGGATGGGATGAAATACCTCACAGAACCACCATTACATATTTTGCTGCGACCATATATAACATGGACGACTAACGCCAGCTCAAAAATGCCCCCAAACACAATTGTTCAATTGTGCCAAGATGGGCAGGACATAGCGCTTTTCTTAACACCGGGCATATTTCGGCGCAACATCTTTGACAAATGTTTATAGAATATAGCCAATCAACACTTTGACGGACCAATCTCAACTATTTTAAATGGCAGTTTAAGTTTTTATAGGTTGATATTGAAATTCATTACCGTGATGCATTGAAGAGGGGATGACACATGTCAACTAAAAATTAGGACCGTCTTTGAAAGGCAATTTAGTATGGCGTGCGGCTTCCATGTTTTATTTGTTCGTAGATATTTTGCGACTAAACAAGTAATTTATCTAATGTTGTGGAACAGCTACCCCTCGCAAGCCGTCGTTCAGCAAGGAACTGGAAGACGTGAAGGCGGTGGTGGGACAGCCGCTCAAGCTGGAAGCCTGTGTCATGGCCTTCCCCGCTCCTGAAGTCAAGTGGTTCAAGGATGGTTAGTATTTCGTTTGGCATTTTGTAGTACCGGCAAACGGTACTGATGGAACGGCAACGTTGATCTTTGTTAAATACAATTTAGAAGAACAACATCTTCTTCATTAGCGCTTCCATCACAGTTTATCCTTAGTTTATTCTCTAGACCTTGTCTACAAAGCTGGAGATTCAGGGTTTAAATCCCGGTGAGGGCATTTATTTGGGTGTTCATCAGAAATATTTGTTTCTTGACTAGGTCGATTTGTGTAAGATTATTGTAATTATGATATTTATTGATTGATTTAGTTTATCATATATCTGAGAACCATCGGATCCTGAACATAGTAAAAAGAATTAATTACAATAAGAAAGTTTTTTCGAATTATTATGGATTAATATTCCGGTTATAAAGTCAGTACGGGTCTCTTAAGACCATTTTTGTATAGCATGAATCTAGTAGCTTCCCTATGTGCATCCTCAAAAAACCGTCTTGTGCCTATCTCAATCTCATCCCAATTTTTGAAATGTAAAGTTTTTATTTGTCACAGGTCACCCAATCCGTCCATCGCAAGCGATCAACTTCATCAACCAGCCCGGTGGTATAATCGGGCTGGTGGTAGACAGTTGCAAGCCTGAAGACGCTGGCGTATACAGCCTCACTGTCACCAACAAGCTTGGAGACATCAGCTCCAAAGCCAAGGTTGAGGTAAGGATCTTAAGATACAGGAATACAGTCACGGATCTCACAATCATCGGCCTTTTTCAGTCCACCGCTGGACTTAAGCCTCTCCTATAAGCGTATGGACGTGATTATGGAATCACCACTCTGGACAAGCGGGTTGGCGATCGTATTAATGTGTCGACAATTGATGAAGCTCCTGCCCGTCGTAAATTTTCAATGAATGAATGGTCAGTGACACTCCGTAGTCGATTCTTACGACACCCATGACGGGAAGAGTAGCAATGGTAGTTCTTCTAACTCTCTATATCCAACTCGCAATTTAAAGACACTTCTAGGTTGTAGGTGTCACTTGGTAAGTACCTATCAGGTCCTAAGCCACCAACTCCTAAGCAAAGATCGACACCTCGACCAAAAATAAGAATGTGTTTAGGATTAAGCAAAATCAGATTTTTATTATTGTCGACTAACGTCAGCAAAACACAGCTCCCAAATACCAAATATCCACGTAAGCTATTTAACTTAGTTTCATAACTTTCATTACCTGGGTATTTGACCAGACACCTTCACGCCACAGGGTAAAATTGGGCAGAATCACGGCCTTATCGGTCTCGTAGTGACTGACAACTGTGAACTGGAGGACGCTGGTATCTACAGCCTTATCGTCACCAACGTCTTTGGAGAGATCAGTTGTAAGGCGACGGTCGAGGTACCTTGGGCACCTTTCTCTAATGATGTCATTGCCTTGAACTTTGCCCTGAGTTTTGTGTTAGAAGGATTGCCAGATTTTTACGGCGCATCTTTATAATTTTTATCGGCAATGCGCATGTCATCCCTAGGCGTCTTTAGGCATCGTAAGAGTCTATAAAAAAAGTAAGTTATTCCCTGGGACGTTCCAACTATTAGCTATTCAAAATTCAATACGTTGTAAAAAATTCATCCCGCACAACAAAAAATAAATAAAATCAAATAAATATATCTAAAAATAGACACCATAATTTAGTTACAACAAAAGTAATATGCTAACTACTACTTATGTCTTTCCAATGGACAATTGCCTTATGCCCTTATTATCTAGATATCGTGGATTGAGTTTGTGATGCACGAAGGAAACATTTCCATTAGATGTGTACCTGTTTTATCCGATCATCACATACTTAGGACAAAAGCTGTTCCATAAACAGCTAAAACTAGCCTATGCATTTGACAATCGACTATCATTTGTCACTAATTTTATTCGCCATAGCGTGCATCCGCCACTAAACCTTTTTTTTTCAATTTTCTAACTAATCCTTATTGTTTTAAGGTCCAACAAAAGGAGAAGAAACCGGCATTCATCGCTGAACTGCAGCCAACTAAGGTCATTGAAGGTTTCCCAGTGAGAATGGAGGTGAAGGTGCTGGGACACCCGCCACCGACCATCAAGTGGTGAGTGCCAACATACCAGTTTCGCAAAGCAATTATATCTCTGGACAATGAGTGATACATTTTCAATGGATGGATGGATTCAATAAATTGGGGTAAAAAGGGATCCTTTTTATGAATGGAAAAGTTTTATCAGAAAATAATATGTGTCGTTACGTATGAGCCTAAAATGTCTTACATTTGGGGATCACAATCTCAATGACTGTGGTAAGCAAATGATGCTTTGCCAGGAAATTGACAAAATGATGTTCGAAAATTAGCCTGAAAACTGTTCTAAATCAGAGTTTGTGTGAATTCCTTGTACATCTACTTTTAATTTTCCGGAGTATCCCGGTTAAATCTACAGTTACTAAGTTTTATATAGAAAAGGAAAATGATTTATTCGTAACACGCGGATAAAGTAAAAAGGACAAAGTAGGTAGGTACCTATGACATCCAAAAAAGGTGCCACGAAATGGTCTCATCTGCGAGCAACATACTGAGATGAGACCATTTTACGTTTGAGACCATTGAGAGGTTTATTATTTCCCAGGACCCACAACGGCAAAGAGATCGTCCCAGACGGAACCCACATCAAGATCGTGGCGCAGCCTGACGGAACCCACGCCCTGCTGATCGACAAGGCAACCGCAGAAGATGGTGGGGACTATGGAGTCATCGCTGTCAATGATCAGGGAGAGTCGAAGAGCAATGCGGTGCTTAGTGTTGCCAGTAAGTAACTTATAGCCAAGCATCTTGGCAATGTCTTTAAGATAGATTTGTCATAGTGATTTTGTGGTGTGTTTCTATAGAATTAGCAGAAAGTTTTACTCACAAAATATCTTATCCAAAAACATTTCCTAGCTTAGTAAGTATAATTGGTGCGACCGAAAAAGACAAACGATACCTACAGAGATGAAAGCGTGGATAAATTGGTAATAAGGAGCAAGAAGTTGTTGGAAATTATAAAATCAAAAGCCTTTAGCTATCAACTTGTATCGAACGACTGAATCAGTATCTTTAAAACTAAACTTTTTTAACCATCGGCTTACGAGTTGGGGTTTCCTTTACTATCAGAACCCATATCTATGTAAACGACACAAAGTGTTTCACGACGTACGCAGAGGATTAAATTGATTATTTCAACTTGGAGCCAAATTCAAGTAAATTTCGAGTTGGTAAAAGTGCAACATAGAATGTCATATTGGGGCAGCGTAGCGTTGAAAATGTCGGCAAAAACAAATGTTTTTTTTTCGGGAATGTATGAAAACTTCGTTTTTTTCCATTTTTTCGGGTTTTTACAGAAACAATCAATGTCACTGTCACTCCTTGCCATCTGACTTTTTTTTCAATTGACTTTTCCTCAGTGACATCGCGTTATCCTGGTATAAGTGAACATTAGACCTAATTCACATTGGTTTAGAGTTGAAAATTAAAGTGGAAAATTTCATTGTTTTTTTTTTCGAAAAAATCTGGATAAATCGAGGTGTTTGGAAAGAAACGGGATTGAATCTGGAAATTTTTAACGCAGAGAGATATTGCTACTATAACAACCGCGTCACTTCACTAACAGAAATTTGACTCTTTAGGCCGTCAAGACGACTCCTCACCCCAAGAGCGCCCTCAATTCATCCACGGACTGCGTGACGTCACTGCCGAGGAAGGTCAACCCTTCACCATCAGCGCGCCATTCGTTGGCAACCCCATCCCTGAGGTCACGTGGATGAAGGACGGACAGCCTCTGAAGCCGAGTGAGAAGATTCAGCTCACTTGCGATGGAAAACGAGTAAGTTCATTATATCCAAAGTGCCTTTTCGTCTTAAGAAATGCTTCAATCGGTAGCCAAGACTAAGGTTTGATTTGATTTTTACGATGTAAAAAGTAGTCGCATTAAAATGCCCGCTCTGGATGCTTAGCCAAGTTGCCAATCACTAGCGCTTGGTAGCGTATCGTAGTTTTCCTTCTCTGTCACTCTTTCATATTAGTGCGACAAAGACAGTTAGCTGCCTTTCGTTTACGATTGACGACTAAGCGCTAGCGATTGGCAACTTGTCTAAGCACCCTGATCTGCGTGGTGTATTTTTGATTGATAGCGACACGGGCACGCTCGATGTAAGTAAGTAAGTAATTCTTTATTGCACCAGTAAAAAAATAACAAAAAAAAAGAAACTACGCTAAACACAAGATACAGGTTACAACTACAACCGGCGGTCTTATCGCTGAAAAGCGATCTCTTGAATCACGATGGAGTATTCACGGCGGTTTAAAGACATACCCGTACTTCTGTAAGAAATTCACCTGACTTGTAGGAAGATTTAGATTTATAACAACAGGGTGCTTAGCCAAGTTGCCAATCGCTAACGCTTAATCTTCAATCGTAAACGAAAGGCAGCTCACTGTCTTTGTCGCACTAATATGTAAGAGTGACAGAGAGGGAAAACTACGATACGCTACTAAGCGCTAGCGCTTGGCAACTTGGCTACGCATCCTGATCTACAGGCCAATCAAGTCCCAATCCCAAGTCAATTTATTTAGAAAGCCCCATTTCATCATAAATATTTAAACTTCGATCAATGTCCACAACGACAACAACATTTCACGTTCCAATACAAGGTATCAATATTATGAAAGGAGAAGAAATATATTGTAACATCTTTACCTAAATAAAATAGGTATAGTAATATTTTTACTTTACTCTTTAACCCAGAAACTATTTCTGTACTTATTTACTTTTGCTGTTGTGTAATGTGTGCTTTATGGGAATAGAAATTTATTCTATTATATTCTTCTATTCCAAACAGAAAAATCTGATATAGCATTTCCTGCAACCTGTATATTTTAAATTACTCTTCAGGTGGGACTCGAGATCACCCCCATGGAACTGCCGGACGCTGGAGTGTACTCCGTCAAGCTGGTCAACCCGCTCGGAGAAGACACCACTCAGGGCAAGATAGACGTCCGCAAGGTCTACCAGGCGCCGAGGTTCACGCAGAAGTTCACCGACCTGCAGCAGGTGAGGATTATAGCCAATGAAGATGTTCTCGAAAACGTAAGCCACTAGTTGGCGCCACTTAGCCGTAAGGTCCCGCTAAGAAACACAATTATCTAACTCGAAAGAAAAAAATATTAATATTTTATTAACTCATACAAAACATTTAAACACGAAACTATAGGCGCTCTGAGAATTTAGACAAGTTTCTGGACCTGACGCCTCAGTGCTGCCGCCCTGGTGAACGTCATTTCAGAAAACCCTCATTAAAATGCTTTGTAAATTTGCGTCATCTGTGTGATGAGACTGATGAGGAATTCTTCATACTGCTGTAGCGAAAAATATGATTAGAAGTGAAAGTAGCACTTTTCAGCTTTATCACCACGGCATAGAGTCGAAGAGTGATAGATAATATTTTGATGACTTATCGTAACTACTAACAGACTGACTTAATTTATGTAAATATAAGCAGTTTGCTTATATTTATATAAATTACTACCGCGACCGTACCATTTTTTTTACAGTTTGTATGTACTCGTATCTCCAAAACTCAAGCAAGAGAAAGTTTCTTAAAAAGAGACCTCTGATAATATTGTTAGTTATAATCATAAATCTGATCTTTTCAGCAAGATCTGGTAGAAAAAGCATCTGTGTCACTACTTTTGTTACAACATCCATGATATCTCCTGACATGATTTCAAGATACCTACATAATTTATTTCTATCCTCCGGTTTTTCTATTCGGATTTTAAGCGAATTTTATACTTAGACAACAATATAAAATTATGTATAATGTTCCAGCCACTTTACTTATCGCAGAGTTTCGCCGATATAGAGGTTAGCCTTGTTCATTATGGTTCTCTTGAGTCCCCAAACCGCATTGAACCAGCGTGGGGACTGTTGTCTCTTTTATTAATTAGAGAACCTGACAGTAGTTATGTTGTATTTATGTAGTGGCTGAATTGTAATAGTAAATTTATTCTTAAGCACGTATCATTCACGAATCTCTTACTCTTTCCAAGAGGAAGAAAAGAGTAGCCATATTTATAATGACAGAAAATCTTACACGATTAGCTGTATGCACAACGCTTCACTAATCTATTTATTATCTCACATAATTATACATTGCTTTAATACTCCATTAATCAATGTTATATTAAGAAGTTCGTAAAACCACCCAACTATACCTAGATCAAAAACTTTCAACTATGATCCAGAACTAAATCGAATATACCTATTTTCGATAATACTTTACTAAACGTGTAGTTTTTTGGCAAAAATGTCGGTTGCCTGGCAACCTCATACTTAGATTCGGCGACCGCATTAGTCAAACGATGATGCTTAATAAAATTAGGAGTTGAACTTATAAACTAGAAGTTGTAGTACTGAATTATAGTTAGGTGGTTTTGCGCTTTTAATAAATCATATACTTATTTCTGTCGTGTACAATCTTTCATTCATTATTTAATACACTTGGAATTTTAAATCTGACACCCACTGTATTTAAGGGCCTAATCAGACTTCCGAGCGCGTCTCGATTTCGCCGCAAGTGCGCAACGAACTCGCTGCGTATTCGCGTGAATATTAAGTTTGCTGACAATTCTAATGTACAGTACATATGTAAGCCAAGACGCGGCGCACTCGCTGCACGCTCGCTTCGCTCTCAAATCGCAAGTGTACGCACTAAGAATAATTTTCACCCCACAGCTGCCAACCTTCGACGCGAAATTCCCCGCGCGAGTCTCCGGCGTCCCCGCTCCAGACATCACGTGGTACAAGAACGGCTCGCCCATCTACGAGTCCGACAAGTACCACATGAAGCGGGACGGCGACGCGTGCTGCCTGTACGTGCGGAGTGTGGAGCTGGGCGACGCGGGCGCGTTCAAGTGTGTGGCGAGGAATAGGGAGGGGGAGGCGGCTTGTGAGGCCGCGTTGGAGGTTGTGGATAAGATGTGAGTTTGTCATTTTTATCCTTATAGTTTCACCATGTCCGTGTGTCTGTCTGCAGCATAGCTCAGTGGCCGTTAGTACTGGAAATCTGCAATTTGATACAGGTATACATATTAATCATGCCAACAAAGTGGTAGAAGTGTGTGGCGAGGAATAGGGAGGGGGAGGCGGCTTGTGAGGCCGCGTTGGAGGTTGTGGATAAGATGTGAGTTTGTCATTTTTATCCTTATAGTTTCGCCTGTGTCTGTCCGCAGCATAGCTCAGTGGCCGTTAGTACAGGTAAATTCACGAAAGCTAGCATGAATGGATCGAGTAAGTGACAGAATGTATCTATGTATAGCACGGCCGCATACACACAAAGATATATGTCATTCATTTCATTAATTCCATTGTGGCGAGGAATAGGGAGGGGGAGGCGGCTTGTGAGGCCGCGTTGGAGGTTGTGGATAAGATGTGAGTTTGTCATTTTCAGAAAGAAAGAAGCCAAATGGAACGTTAGGGTGATAATGACTGAGGAAAAGTTATATGAGCAAGAAAACGAAATATGTCAACATCGAGTCATACCAGTATGATGTGTGTGTCGCACATGATTGGCGCGACAGTATCTCGCCGCGAGATAGTCTATCCGTCCCTCTTTTGTTAATATAGCTAGTGAAGGACGGGAAATCTATCTCGCGGCGACATACTGTCGCACCAATCATGTGCTAAGCCTGCAGGACTTTAATAAACTGGCCTAAGCCCTGTAGGCTTATGATGGTCCCGTGTTTAGTCGTTTGTCGTTGTCGTCACGTTCTAACAAGTATGCAAGTGCGAAAGTGACGCGTAGCACGATAAACGGTAAAAGCATGACCATGATAAGCCACCAGCATGGACGGAGATAATAACGACACCGACGAGAGCCTTGCTCTTAACCCCTTATCGCATGAAAAAAAAAATTAAATAATGGCAATCAATAGTATGCGGAAGGGGTTAAAACATTGATTAGAGTGATCTAGTGAGAAGGTTAAGTCGCACCATATGTACCTACTGCAAATTATCTAGTTATCAACTGCCTGTACCGACTTCTAAATATTTCAATTAGTATATTAGTAACACGGCATTCCATAGAAAGAAATAAAAGTTACCTAATAGACGTCATAACCGCGGTCATGGGCGGTTGAAACGCTCATATATTGACCCAGGCAGGAGCCTGGGTCAATATATGAGCGTTTCAACCGCCCAATTTTGGCGGCGTCATATTTGCCGAAGTTTCTATCCGCTACAATGTGCTACTTTGGTCACGGTACCATATATAGGTACAAATGAGGAAGTATAAAATCGAGACGTTCAGAAACTTTGGCAATAAGTATGCCACCAAAATTGGGCGGTTGAAACGCAGATATTCACCCGCATACATGTGTCTGATGTGTCCTACTCAAAGGACATAAGCCACAATCAATTTTAAAACTCTATGTTGATTAGACAATTATAAATATTAGATGTCATATCCTAAAGTCCGAGGTGGGGAACCCACGTGCTCAGCTTTCGCGGCTGATGGCTGCACCCCTCGGCCACTCGGTCTTAGCAACCACCGGTCAATTTTCTCGGGTATATGCAATGCCTTACAAGGCCAGGCGGCTTTAACGTTCTTCACCTCGGACGTTAGGTGATCTTGGTTGTTTTTCTTTGGTATAATTAGACAAATTTTGATATATTTTGGGCACTAGGATAAGGGCGCTTAGACATTTAATTTTATAAATTTTGTACCTTTAATTCTATGCTTATAGTAAGCGACAAAGTGAAAGTTTTTGACTAAAATGCTCAACAAGTGGTGTGTGCATACATTTTCAGTGGTAAGAGGCAGAAGATCGAGCCACCAGCGTTCCTGAAGAAGATTGGCGACTGCGAAGTGTACCGCGGCATGGGCGCCAAGTTTACCGCTTGCGCCACCGGCACACCTGACCCTGATGTTGAATGGTGAGTCCAATGGCTTAAATTGTAGTTTTTCTCTTCTCGTGATCCAAAAGTTAGTCGTCAGCATAAGGGTGTGGCTCCACTGACGCGGAGAGGAGCGGACCGTTAGTACCGTTTGGTAGCCAGATTTGGTAGCTAGCTGCCAAATGGGAAATATAGTTTCCGGCCTGGTAGCCAGCTGTGAAATGGGAAGAACTTTTCCATCTCGTAGCTGGATTTGGTACAAACCTGGTTACAAGTCGGTAATGATAAGTCCCGATTAAAAGCCAGTTACCTGTTGGGATTTTATTGCCATTTCGAAGCTGGTTATGAAACTTTGGCTACCAAACGGTACTAAAGGGGAGCGGAGCTGTGGGAGCTCGGCCAATGAGACCTCATGACAGTGTTTCGAATTTTGAATTTGAAGAATGTAATTGGTCAATTTTGCACAGCTCCGCTCCTCTCCGCGTCAGTGGAGCCGCACCCTTAGGCTTAGAAATCCGGAATAAACTTGCACAAGTACATTTCGACGGCTGACAACCAAAACTCACTATAAAAACTGTCACTACTCTTCGCAGCCTCAGTATTGAATCAGAACTTAGATACGATCTCTATTAAATTCGTCAGTTGACAAGCAAAACTCACTAAGTAACAAACACCTACTTGAAATAAAGCTCTTATCTCAGTTCTGATTTAATACTGACATAAGAGGTTGCTAAGACTAGTGACAGTTTTTATAATGAGTTTTGCTTGTCAGCCGGAGATTTCAAGTACCTAGGTATTTGTTACTTAGTGAGTTTTGGTTGTCAACCGACGATTTAGGTATGTGTGAAAATGCGCATGTCTGACCGAGCCTTTAGGGTGTATTACTTAGAATTAGAATAATTATTTTATTTCATTTTCTCGCAATCGAAGTGAAAAACCATAATTATTGCCCCTCTAACAGTTTTCCCTCGCCTCGTTCGGGAAAATAACTTTCTCCTTATCATATAAATAATTATTAATAAATAAAAAAAAAACAATATCCTGCCACTTGCATCTTCATACATCTTTTAACAATTTGTAATTGGATAACAAATATTTGAATTACTTGCCCTTTAAAATGCCTAACACTGCTGATAAGATAAATTAGGCATTTTAAAGGGCACCCATTTAACATATTTTTTACATTCTATTTTTGCAATACGAAAACTTATGCCCTATGCCAGAAAACCCCAACAATAGGCATGATGACTGGCAAGTCAAATCAGCATCTTTTTTCGAACTGTCAAGACGATCACCACTATGGAATTTTATATGAAATACTCAAAAGTGACGTCACGTTTGCGTACTGCCAAATGACCTACTCTTTAAGTTATTTTCAATTTATTAAATAGAAGTTCTGTACAAAAATTACTGCACTACATCTCAGTAATAATTTCTTCGTGTATTATGTCGTGCAGAGTATTAAATAATTTATTTAAACTACAGTCATCATCCCTATTTTTGAATTAATCTCACCACCACAGCTTCTACATTCCTTAACCTTCCCAGGTTCCGTAACGACGAGAAGCTGTTCCCCTGCGAACGCATCCGCATGGACAAGGAGTCCACCGGCCTGCTCCGGCTGACCATCAGTGGGATCGACCCCACCGACGTGGGCACGTACAAGTGCCGCATCTTCAACCCGCATGGCGAGGAGTCTTGCACTGCCCAGCTCACTTATGACAGTAAGTTTAGCTTTAGCTACGGCCTGGGAACCTACCGCGAACTTTGAAATTCGCAAATTTTTGGGGATTTGTCTCTCTCATTCTAATGACGCCTTGGTTGGAGTGACAGATAAACATCCTCGAAATCTACGAATTTCGATTTTCGCGGTAGTAGGCCTGGGTCAATCACTTTTTTTATGTTGTTATTCTGTCACATCACCCAGGGGACAACATTGTGATAGTTTGCTAGGGGAAAGTGTCCTACATTGTCTACTATCATGATTAGTGGGTGACCCACCTTGGAAGGGCCCCATAACTGTCAAAAAATTAGAAGTTTTGTCAATTTTAATGCCATTAAACTGTGAATTTAAGGGTGACCCAGGAGAACGTAACCATGGCAACGAGTGACATAAAAAAAGTGATTGACCCGCCTGTTTCGCAATCCCCGGCTATATCCGCCAAAATTGCCACTCGTTTTCCCCAGGCATGTAAATAAAGACGGCTAACATTTATCTAAAAGTGTTGGCTCTTCAGTTTCCCATCCGTCAGACTCAGAATAAGGCTGGTTCCTGTGTCACCCAGACCGCCCGCGCGGAGCAAATATGTATTGAATCAATGGCGCGTTTCAAACTGCGCCAGTCTGAAACGCATCATTGATTCAATACATATTTGCTCCGCGCGAAGAGATTTGCGCGGGCGGTCCGCGTCATACAGAAACCCGCCTAAATGTGTCCACTTAGGCGAAATACCAGCTTAATATTGTAGCCCTAAGTAGAGCACCACGTTTCTCCGCGGACAGACGGACACGTACACACATTGGAGTTCCCACATTTGGATCTTAATCCATTGCTGGAAGTAGCCCTCTCCCATTACCTATGCATATAGGTAGACGCGTTAAGAGTTTAATCTCCATAATCGCCACGCATTGGCAACCCACTTGTCTAGCGCAGTATAGTGCGTCCACTACGAGGTCACTTCACTGCTCATGATCAATCTTCATTAAATTAATGGTCAGTGAGATTTAAATCGGCCGTGTGGTGACGGCAGTAAGAATACATTTGTCACCACCCCAACTCCTCCTTCTGTCGTAAGAGTCGACTAAGGGATTGAAGTGTCACTGACCATTATTTGACAAAATATTGATGACGGGCAGCAGCGTCATCATAGTGGACACATTACTGCGATCGCCAATCCGCTTGCCCAGCGTGGCGATTATGGGTATTTACCTCCTAATGCGTCTATATGCATAGTTAATAGGAGAGGCCTACGTCCAGCAGTGAACTATCATAGGCTGATGATGTATCATGTATGACACTTCAATCTCTTAGTCGACTCTTATGACACCCACAAGAAGAGTTGGGAAACAAAAAAAATGTCAGAGTAAGCTAATTCAAGTCAATATTCAAAACCAGAAATTAATACCCAACTACACTAGATATTTTCCTATGATATTTCTTTACTCTCCACAGCCTTAGAGCCTCGTCAAAGCAAGAAGCCCATCGGCGACCAATACTCGGACTTCGACAAGATGAAGAAGACCGGAATCCCCATGCCGCTGGCTGACAAGCCGATTATCTCGCGCATGACTGACCGGAGACTCACGTTGTCTTGGAAGCCTTCTATCCCGCATGGACCGAGGTTCCCGGTCACCTACCAGGTAAGAAAAATAGTATAAAATTAAGTTTGAGTCTGGCAAAGTTCATAATTTTCATCATGAGTCGATCCCTGCTGGGGATCGTGAGTTGACATCATCTCCAAATTTTGCTGACTAGTGTCTTCCATAGGCTGCTCACTAAAACGGCTTGAAAAATATTCTTATCAGTAAGTATTTAGCGAAACGGGTCTTGGGCGGGTTTGCAGTCATTAATATAATCCTTATCAGGTATACCTTCAGCCACGGCTCGACGTTTGAGGCTTGCCCTGTAGCCATACCATGAGTTTCCAAGTAATGGATATGTTAGGTTTTAGCAGTCTATTTCGTCTCGATCACTCCAACAAATCAATGCGAGCGCGTATTGACGTCCCCATGCCGCTAGCTGACAAGCCTATTATCTCGCGCATGACTGACCGAAGACTCACGCTGTCTTGGAAGCCTTCCATCCCACATGGACCGAGGTTCCCGGTCACCTACCAGGTCAGATATAAGGGAAAACTAAGTATAAGTTCTTAAGTCTTTAAAGTATAACCCCCTTTATTCATAAACGGCTCCTAACTTAACAAGTGCCTGAGTTTCGTTGTCCCTTTCATGTCTATCAATATGTCGAGACGTTTCATCATCATCATCATCATATCAGCCAAAAGACGTCCACTGCTGAACATAGGCCTCCCTCAAAGATGATCGAGACGTTTATGTTATGAATAAGGAGTCTATCACTAAGAAAATTTTAAAATATTCAAAATTTTGCAAAATGGGTTAGAAAGGGATTGAATATGTTTGAGTCTCGCGTTAGTTACGAGTATATTATAATCCTAAAATTGTGTGCACGTTGAATTGATCCCCTATAGAAATTGCCGGACTATATTGTTAGGCTAATAATGTTTCTCCAATAAACGGACTTACAGTTCAATATTTTTGAAATTGTGTGTCTCGGTAATAGATATGTAATAAATCGGTCAATTATGAGACTTGTCAGAATATTGGTTAGGATTTAGTGCATTTGCAAATTTCCACAATATAACAAAAAATGCAGAACTATTTGATGAAAGTAAACGATGATGAAGATAAACGACATAAACGACTCGAAATGTCTTTGGCAACCTTAAGAAATAAGTTCCAAAATAATAATAACGACTCTATTATGATTAAAACTAATGAAATCCTTTTCCCAGGTGGAAATGTGCGAGCAACCCGACGGCGACTGGTTCACCGCCCGCACCGGCCTCCGCTCCTGCGTCTGCGACATCAGCAACCTCGAACCTTTCCGCGACTACAAGTTCCGCATCCGGGTCGAGAACAAATATGGCGTCTCCGACCCTTCCCCTTACGCTATCACCCACCGCGCGAAACTCGAACCTGACCCACCTAAGTTCATCCCCTATTTGGAACCAGGCATCGATTTCCGACCTGAAACTTCCCCTTACTTCCCTAAAGATTTCGATATTGAAAGACCACCTCATGATGGATACGCTCAAGCGCCGAGATTCCTTCGCCAGGAACACGATTGTCAGTATGGTGTGAAGGGACATAATGCGAATCTGTTCTGGTTCGTGTATGGATACCCGAAGCCGACGATGACGTATTATTTCAACGATGAGCCGATTGAGATTGGAGGACGGTTCGATTGGAGTTATACGAGGAATGGACAGGCTACGCTGTTTATCAACAAGTAAGTTGGTCCTTATTATTCTATTACTGTTATTTACTTTGTCGATAAAACTTGTAGGTATCTGTATGCCGATGAGTCGGGCTTTTATCACCTGTCGTCGCGGATGAGACACCTGAAATAAATACAACCTAAGACAGGTGACCAGTGAAACATTTCACCATCATACGCCCCTTGATATTATTAAGCGAAACTTTTAGATTGCTTTATAACTCTCAATCCCTTCACAAACCTATTACCCAATTACGTCACTTCTCGCTCTTTCGCTAGTTGAACTTACCCACCAATGATTTGTAGGTTTTGGTGTAGGTAGCTTCAAAAAATGGGTAAAACAAGTATGACAAAGACTTGAAGATAAATAAATCAAAGACGGGTACAAAATTACATTACCGCCAGTGGGTTTTCAAAGTGTCTTGCTATAGCCAGGGAAGTGGGATTTTCCGCTCGCGAAGGTGATGTAAAATTATCTAAGACCGGATATACTCACCGCTTCAAGTAGTCCGTCTCGCACAAAATTTCTGCAGTCGGACTGCAGTTTCCGTACAAATTGACTGCTTGAAGCGTGTATGGCCGGTCTAAACACTTTATAACTTCTCCTAGAATGTTGGAACGCGACGAGGGCTACTATGAAGCCGTAGCCACCAACGAGCACGGGCAGGCCCGCCAGCGTGTCCGCCTCTTAATGGCGGAGTACCCCACCTTCATCAAACGGCCTGAAGAGACAGTTGCACTACAACGCCGCAGTGCCAGGATAGAAGCCAGGGTCACTGGTATACCGTATCCTGAGATCAAGTGGTATAAGGATTGGCAGCCGCTTGCTGAGAGCTCAAGGATCAAGGTATATCGATGTTTTACTCTCCGCTTTGCTTTAGAAACCCTTGTTTTTGGAATTGTGAAGCTACTTGGAGTAGCCGAGTACCCTACCCTCATCAAAGGCCCTGAAGCCGTCGCGCTACAACGCCGCAGTGCCAGGATAGAAGCCAGGGTCACCGGTATACCGTATCCTGAGATCAAGTGGTATAAGGATTGGCAGCCGCTTGCTGAGAGCTCAAGGATCAAGGTATGTCGATGTTTTGCTCTCCGCTTTGCTTTAGAAACCCTTGTTTTTGGAATTGTGAAGCCTCCAAGTAGCGGAGTACCCTACCTTCATCAAACGGCCTGAAGCCGTCGCGCTACAACGCCGCAGTGCCAGGATAGAAGCCAGGGTCACTGGTATACCGTATCCTGAGATCAAGTGGTATAAAGATTGGCAGCCGCTTGCTGAGAGCTCAAGGATCAAGGTATGTTGATGTTTTGCTCTTCGCTTTGCTTTAGAAACCTTTGTTTTTGGAATTGTGAAGCTACTTGGAGTAGCCGAGTACCCTACCCTCATCAAAGGCCCTAAAGCCGTGGTGCTACAATGCCGCAGCGCCAGGATAGAAGCCAGGGTCACCGGTATACCGTATCCTGAGATCAAGTGGTATAAGGATTGGCAGCCGCTTGCTGAGAGCTCAAGGATCAAGGTATATCAATGTTTTGCTATTAGCGTACGTTTGGTAATCCTTTTCTTTGAAAACGTAAAGCCTTCAAGTAGCCATCTACCCCATTCTTTATCAAACTACCTGAAGTTGAGGGTCACAAGTTGTATAAGGATGAGCAGCAACTTGCAGAGAGCTCAAGGGTCATGATATATTTTGTAATCTATATTTTGTTATGACAGTGCTCCTTTAGAAAACTCTTCTCTTTTTTTTCTGACAACACAAAGTCTCCAAATAGCCGAATAGCCCACTATGCTGGAGTACTAGGATTTAGGTCAGGATTACTGGAGTACATGTGCCTTATCGTGAGCTCAAGTGGTGCAATGTGCTGTTATGTAGAAGCTGACTTTCTGAGCGCCATCTGAGCATTGGACAATTCTGACATTGGCTTGATTAATGCAACTGGTCTCTATTTAATTACTATCAGATAAAAGATTTTCAGAAATAATCTTGGTCTCATAACGGTTTTCTAATACCATACTTTGCTACACTAATTGCTTTTCAATGAGAACATAATTTTCCAAAGTTTAGTAAATGTTAAAAGAATTTAAAACTAGGTACGTAACTAGGTTTTTTACGTATTCACTTAATTTTTTCGTCAGATGAAATTCATCGAGCCCGACACCACAATCCTGGTGATCAACGACGCGATCCTGAAGGACGAAGGCTTGTACTCCATATCGGCTCGCAACGTCGCTGGCTCCGTCAGCTCGTCTGCCATGCTCTATGTTGAGGAGTCGGAGCATGAATACAGCAGCAGGTAATATTTGTACTTTCTTAATTGTTTTTACAGCAAGTGGCCATCTTATTTCAAAGTTGTCCACCCACTTATTTTTGGATTTGGAATGTTTAATATGATTACCTTTTAGAATCGCTTCTCGTTCCTGGTAGGAAGACATGGTTTTTTCCCATAGTTTTATTCCATTCCATTACTATTTTTTTCATACATTTTATATGCCGGTAAGGATGAGGTATATACATAGGTAGGATACATTTTCTTGCCAGTTTGTCTGCGACCACGGGTGTACCGTAGTGCCCGAAACTTCAGGATAATATTGAACGTAAGTTCGCGCGATTAAGACCTGTTTGTCGTTAAAATATAACGGAATGAAAAGTTCTAAAAATGTATGTACATTTTGTGTTTCTGCTATTAGGATAGAGCTTAGGATTCTGAGTAGAAATCAAATAAAAATACCTATGTTACAAAAAAGTGTGGGGAAAACTTTGGAAAAAAATGGAAAAAGTATCAGTAGGATTCGACCTCTCTCAAAAAGACCAATCCACAGACCTCCGACAAGGTGGGAGGAGGATGTACAAATATTGCGGGCCCAGTCATTAGATTCTGATGTGTAACCATAAATGAAATAGGTGTCTAATGTCACTACTTTGTGACGGGAGTTTTAGAAGGGAGCCATTAACTCGTGGTCACCAGTAGATTCAATTCGATGTTTTTCGATGTACCAATCACAGGCTATATTCCTGCCACATTTGTGGCAGTGGCAGCGTGGGCTGCCCTGCTTTCCGACGTCTGTACATCTTGTCTATGTGGGTAACACACAATTATATTAGATACTGTTCATTCCCCCAGGATTCGCGAGCACCCACCTCGCATCAAGCCGTCAACCAAGCCGTTTGGAGACTTCTACGACCTGGGTGACGAACTGGGTCGCGGCGTCCAGGGTGTTGTTTACCACGCCGCCGAGAGACTCACTGGTAAATATCACACTCGTATTTCAACGCTAATCTTTTCTTGTTAATCGTCCGATTCTCGCTGAGGATCTTGACCAAAAGCGATGTCTCTTTACTTAACAACATTATGTTGGTATAGTCCATTTCAAATACGAAGGCCCGGTGCCACTCGAAACTTTTGTCATTTAATTGGTCCACTACGAATTGGCACGTGCCGTACACCGATGTATGCCAAAAATATCACGCCACAAAAGGGTCTGGCCAGGTATCTTTTGTTATCACTGATCCTATTGTTGACGCCTAAGGGTCTCACCAAACTAGTCGACGCCGTTTCGGCTAATCGCGTACGGTAAAAGCTTTAAGTCAACGCAATAAGAGCGAGGACATCGTAAATCGGCTCGGCTCACGCGAAACGACGTCTTTCGACGGGAAACCGGCGTTTTGCCGTAAAGCTGTTCGCATTCGTACGACCCCGTTTGCAGCCTAACGCACACGTTCGCATTCGTAAATCTCCTAATACCGCCGTACGGTGCCGGAAAGAGTACTCGGCCGTGAACGGCTCCGATCACGGCCGAGTACCTGCAATAAGCACCGGTCAGAGCTGGCGGAAGCCGTTCAGCGTCTTCGACGGCCGAACATAGCTGACGACGGCCGAAAAGAGCCGATGACGGCCGAAGTAGCTACTGATGCGTTTGTATTTATTCATTTGAATTATTACCCACATTAAAATCTGCAATAGATCTGACAACACGAAGTAATACTGTCATAATCATACACGTCTGTTCAATTTCAAACTAGTTTCTAACAACTAGTCTCCAAAAATGAGATTTACGATTGCCGATCACCCGCTGTCCTATCTAACTGTTCGTCGGACTCGGCGGCTGTACGCGTGCTGTCTGACGTCTCGTCGGCAGGA
The DNA here is from genome assembly GCA_025490895.1 of Thaumatotibia leucotreta. Classification (NCBI taxonomy): domain Eukaryota; kingdom Metazoa; phylum Arthropoda; class Insecta; order Lepidoptera; family Tortricidae; genus Thaumatotibia; species Thaumatotibia leucotreta. Next base: position 29,634 of record JALPQI010006893.1, read on the forward strand.
CGGAGCACGGGAGAGCCGATCGCCGCTTTACAACTGCTACCGCAGGCGATCGAGCGTTTCTACGGCCGCAAGGAGGATGAGACTGCTTAACGCAGGTGTTCAACCGCGGAGACGGTCGATCGGCTAAATGCGAATAGTGTGGTGTAAAACACTCGGCGAAAGCCGACTCCGCGTCGATTGGTTTGGTGAGACCCTAATGGCTTTGTGAAGTGGAATTGGGCCTTCGTATTTGAAATGGACTTTACCAATACCGATGTACATACCATAATTCTGACAAACTTGTGTTCGATTAAGATTATTACGTCTGTTTTAAACTCTCGGATCTTTCTATATATCCTAAAGAGAAAGCCTTTCACACGTGCAATAAATAGCTACTTGAGAACCGGTATCAGCAGGTATTGGGATAGACGGAAAACATAAATTTTTAATATTTCTTTGCGTTAAAATTTGTATCAATTATAAACAGAGATCGGATTTTTGTGCGACATCTCATACTAAATGTCATCAAAATGACGTAAGACACTAAGAATGTCGCAAATCCATCCGATCTCTGATTATAAAACTGGAGGATCGATGAAAGAGGTCCAGATGACGGACAAGACAACTATCAATGTTATGTAAGTATGGAAATAACGCTTTTATATTAAACTTTTGCCAACAGGTCGCAACTACGCCGCCAAGATAATGCACGGCCACTCTGAACTGAAGCCTTTCATGAAGAACGAGCTCGAGATCATGAACCAACTCAACGACAAGCATCTGATCAGATTACATGATGCTTACGAGCACGACCATACCTTAGCACTGGTCACGGAGTTGGCTGGAGGCGGCGAACTTGTCAGAGACAGGTAAGTAAGACGTCATCAGATAAAGTGCCAAGGAGTGGAATTCCCTGCCGGCGTCTATATTTCCAAGGTCATATAACCCAAGTCAAGGATGAATAGGTACCTTCTCGGCGAACTGGTCAGAGACAGGTAAGTAAGACGTCATTAGATACACTGCTAAGGAGTGGAATTCCCTGCCGGCGTCTATATTTCCAAGGTCATATAACCCAAGTCAAGGATGAATAGGCACCTTCTGGGCGAACTTACTCCATTTTAGGCCACGTCTCTGCCCTCGACTAGTCTGTGGCCATGAGTAAGCCCATTCCAAATAAAATAAAAAAAAACTTAAGAGCAGAATCAGTAGAGTAGCTGGTCAGAAAAAGATCCGTAGTGAGCATAACCATACCTTGGCGCTGGTGACGGAATCAGCTGGAGGAGGCAAACTGGTCAGAGACATGTCTCTACCTGGCCTATTTACTTGTAAGTAGAGAGACTTGGAGAGTACATCATCAGCTCAACAATACATTCTATACAGGGTGTAATCGATAAGTTTTTACAGGCCATAAATCCGTAAATATGAAAGATATCAGAAAACTTTTAACTGATATCGAAAGTACGTTATCCAACGAGTAAAATTACGTTAATAACTTTGTCTGAATAGATGAAGTATGTAATATTAAAAATACTAACTTAAAACGCTCCCATACATTTAGTATGAGGACTTACAGCCTTAAAGAATGTCGGGTGTCGTAAGAGATAAAACTGTTTGAGATTCGTTATTTGTAGGAATACATTGTAAATTTAATAATAATACTACCGTTTGTTAAATAATTAATCTAACATTAATTGTTAAATGAAAAAATATTCGTATTAATGTAGTCTTTGAATGAACGGTCACGTACTAAATGTATTGGAGGGTTTGACGTTAATATTTGCGATATTTCTGATTTTATTTCAAAAAAGGTATTAGTGTATTTTTACTCGTTGCTTAATGGACTTTCGATATCAGTATTTTTTTTCTGATATCTCTCATATTTACGGAATTATGGCCTGTAAACACTTATCGATTACACCCTGTATATGAGTATAATCATACGTCAGTACTAGTGGTGACTGAGTTGCCTGGAGGAGGGCAGCTGATAGGTCAGTAGTGAGGAGAAAGGTAAACTATCAGCTCAACGACAAGTATCTCATCCGACTGCATGATGCTTACGAGCACGACCATACCATGGCGCTGGTGACGGAGTTAGCTGGAGGCGACGAACTGGTAAGAGACAGGTAAATAACAAGACTTGGGGTCTGAAAACTACTCATCAGACCACTTGAGGAGTATCTTTTCAAAAGATCGTATTTCCACTTGGGGAACAGAGATTATATTTCATAAACGAAAAAATAACCCTTGTTGACAGAGTGGATATAAGTTCGTTTAAAAAGACACTTCTCATTTATGAGGTTTTTTTATTTGAAATGGGCTTATTCATGGCCACAGACTAGCTGAGGGCAGAGACGCAGCCTACGATGGAATAATCTAGCATAATCCGTAGAGCAGGTCTGAAACAGATCTGCAGTGAGGAGTAGGGTAAACCATCAACATAACTACAAGCATCTGATCCGACTGCATGATGCTTACAAGCACGACCATACCTTAGCGCTAGTAACGGAGTAGGTGAGATTGTCAGAGAAAAGTCAATAACTTCAAAAGTGACATAGAGTGAGTTAACGTTTATTAACTCAACCTCCTTACATTGCAGTAAAGGCTCTGGTATCTAAGTATTTAGCTTGGGGAGACTACTTAGTCAAAGAATAGTGAGGAGTACATTAAAATAGACCATCAACTCAATGACATGAGCACCATAATACCATTTCGCACTGAATTTTTGAATCATCTTTATCATTTCAGACGAACAAAGAACATAGAATAGTTTTTACATCCCAGAAAAACGTTCAACGAAAAAAAAAACATCTGGCTCTCCCAAGTGAGAGCGACAAAGATCGATGCCTGTTTGCTACTTTCTATGTTCGCGGTAGACTTCCAGGTGTCTTTGCCGTTTATCGTGCTATTCATCACTTTCGCACTTAAACACTTGTAGTTGTGTAGAAGGGAAGGGGTAGACCCAAGTAGGGCTGACTTGACGTCGTACGGGATGACATGCGTGCCAATGGTCTCATACAAAGGGATGAGGAAGACCGTGCGAAGTGGAAGAGGAAAAGCCGTAAAGCGGACCCCGAGCTTCGAGGCGCAGGCCCCGAACGCAACCGGGAATTACGCACTTACATACTTGTCAGAACCTAACGGCAACAACGGCACACGATTAAAGACGGGATCATCATAAGCCTACTGTTAGAAAATAAAAGAATGCTTCCTTGCAGACTGCTGCGAGGCACCGGGTACAAGGAGAGTGACATCGCAGGCTACATCCGCCAGCTGTTGAGGGGTCTCAAGTACATGCACGACAACAGCATCGCTCATCTGGGGCTTACGGTAATATTTACAACTTGTATGGTTCTTATTTATTTTTGCAAGAGATTGATGATGATGCGGTGAGGATTGTGGTTCAACCAATGATATAATAAGTAAAGATATGTTACACCGGCTCTAAAATTGAAGCGCGCAGATTGTGATAATTCTAACAATCGCTCTTAGTTCTACTCAGACCACCGTGAGGTGTGTACCACTGCCGAGTTCTCGCAAATCACATGAACTGCGCCCTAAAATGTCATTTTATGTTATACAATAGTGAAAACTACGAAATAAAATGCAAAAATGTCCTTAACATCAAACATCATGCGCAATTAAAGTGAATTATATATTTTTTTCAATTTTACTATTTATTGAAAATAAATAGGACGCCATTTTGACGTTTTTGAAAGACTTCGAGAAAAAGACAAGCTTATGCTGTTTAAGATCAAGAGTAACAGAGATAAAACAATGTTTATCAATAACAACCTTAAGAATGCACGCGCAATTGTCAAATGCTAGTTGTCTCTTTTTTATTTATTAAATACGAGTAGGTATATGTATTTTGCCATCTCTTTTACGCATTTTGAAGTATGGAGATAGATGTATGTCAACTGTCAATAAATCGTAGGTGTATGATGTGAAGTATTTATTTCGCTCATTTTGTTAGAGTATAACATATCTTTACTTTTATATCATTGGGTTCAACATCCTCGAAATAATGTGAAACAATTATGATGATAATTTATGTCAGCCTCCGTAGCCTAGTTGGTAGTGACCCTGCCTACGAAGCTGGAGGTTCCGGGTTCGAATCCCGGCGAGGGCATTCTTTGTGTATTTATTTATCACAAATGTTTGTTCCTTGGTCATGGCTGTGTACGTATCTAAGTATCTATACGTATTTATCTATTATATATATCGTCGCCTGGTACCCACAACACAAGCCTTAATTGAGCTTACCGTGGGATTAGGTTGATTTGTGTAAGATGTCCCAAGATATTTATTTATTTTTTTATTTATTTATTTATTTATATTCTGTATAATTATTAATTGAATGCTGTTATTGAAGCCGCGCCGCATGGTGACGGCAGTAAGAATACATTTGTCATCACCCCAACTCTTCCCATGGGTGTGGTAAGAGTCGACTTTGGGATTGAAGTGTCACTGATTTTTATTTATCTAAGATTGAGGTGGGTAGCAGCATCATTATAATGAATAGTGCCGCTTGCCAAGCGTGGCGATTATCTCCTAATGCGTCCATACGCATAGGCTAAGACGCCGTTGTCCAGCAGTGGAACTGGCAGGCTGATGATGTGATGTGATGTGATATGAAATAAAACACATTTTCCAGATCGGAGAGCTTCTATTGGCCCACGCCGGATCTGACCAGCTCAAGATCTGCGACTTCGGTCTCTCTCGTAAGATCATGTTCAACAAGTTGGCTTCGCTCGACTACGGATTCCCTGAATACGTCGCTCCTGAGGTAGGTATAGTCACATCTAAAAATATGTATGAATTTCGGATCGTATGTTGTCACGACTCTTAACATAGACCTTATGTTATTTTAATACAATCAATGTTCAATAACTTTTCCGTTTGCGCATTTAATCACTACGTGTGACAAGATTCGGAGAACCTTTGTCTCCATCATAAAGCACATAAGCCTGTGTTGCGCGTGCGTTTCGTAGGTACATGTCGTGTGTGTGTAGTGACAAAAATTAACCGTTTAATTATGTTTATAGGTTCTGTTAGCCTCCGTGTTCTAGTTGGTAGTGGCCTTGCTTACAGAGCTGGAGGTTCCGGGTTCGAATCCCGGCGAGCGCATTATTTGTGTATTTATTTATCACAAATATTTGTTCCTTGGTCATGGCTGTCTATGTATTTAAGTATCTATATGTAACTTTCTATTAAATATATCATCGCCTAGTACACAGATCACAAGCCTTAATTGAGCTTACCGTGGGACTTGGTTGATTTGTGTAAGATGTCGCAAGATATTTATTTGTTGTTTATTATAGGTATACTAAGATGTATTTATTATAGGCACATAATTTGTATCTTTACAGCGCATCATTTCCATCTTAGCTAACCGTGCAAAAATATCCTGAGATAAAATCTCAAAATGCATTTATTTCAGGTCATAAACACACAATTAAATTGAAATACAATTGACTCATTTCCTCCTACCCCTCTTGTCATTCCCGGTGCAAAAGTGCCCATAACGTTAGCAGCGTTGCCGCGCTGTATAACAATACAGGATGCTTAGCCAAGTTGCCAATCGCTAGCGCTTGGTAGCGTATCGTAGTTTCCCTCTCTGTCATACTTGCATATTAGTGCGACAAAGACAGTTAGCTGCCTTTCGCTTACGATTGACGTTTAAGCGCTAGCGATTGGCAACTTGGCTAAGCACCCAGAGCTTTTGCACTAGAAACGACTGTAACAGGTATTATGTCTTACGAAAGTTAAAATTCTATTACAATTCAGATCGCTAGCGGCGAAGGAGTATCCTTCAACGCTGACATGTGGAGCGTCGGCATCATCACATACATCCTCCTGAGTGGACACTCCCCGTTCCGAGGGGTCAACGACCGGGAGACTCTCATCAGGATCAGAGACGGGAAGTGGGACTGGCATGACGAGGAATGGTGGTCGAGACTCAGGTATTTACACCAGCAGATGAAATTGCTTAGAGATTCTGTACAAAAAGTCGGGTGATCATATAGGGTGGAACGGAACGACGATCTTTCCCGCTACCGACCGAGTCTACCAACCAATACGATGAACTTTCAGTATGGGACCAACATCGAAATATCTTTAAAAAAAATTAACCCCTCATACAAAGTCACTGATTAGTTAGAGATCAATAGTATGGAAAAGTCAATTTTCCATGTACGTTTTCGATGTTGGTCCCATACTGAAAGTTCATCGTAATGGTTGGTAGACTCGGTTGGTAGCGGGAAAGATCATCGTTCCGTTCCACCCTGTATAAATCTCGTCATAGCAATGATGGGAAGATCGACCTGGAGACTTCGCATTAGAATTAGTGGAAAGTGGGACTGGCATATCGAACTCATTAGAAGCTACTTCAAAATACTCTTAAAAAGAGAGTCGAAGATAGGTTTTTTTATACTACCAGGTTAAATTCGCTAGACATTCTGTGGCACTCGAACTTTTTTTAAATGAAACTGAGATATATCTCTTTATGGTAATTCTCTTACGCGGTAAGATCGACCGGGAGACTCTCATCAGGATAAGAGACGAGAAGTGGGACTGTCATGACGAGGAATGGTGGTCGAGACTCAGGTATTTACACTACTAAGTCAAATTGCTTAGAGATTCTGTGCTAGATTCTTTATGATGAAGCCAAATAATAATATACCTATATCTTAAGGTGCATTCCACGAAAAAGTCCACCATTGTCCCGTACGAACATGGTTTTTCTCAAAACTGTGGGTTTATCGAAGTTCTCTTTCTTGACCACAGGAGTCAAAAATTGCTCAAAAATATATATATCAACTAATAACTCGGGAGAAAACTCAAATTAACGGAATACACACGTGTTTGTACGGGACAGCCCATGGAATGCTCCTGAATGGGAATTCTCTTACGAGAGAAGATGTACCAGGAAACGTCATCAGGATCAGAGACGGGAAGTGGAACTGGCATGTCGAAGAATGGTGGTCGAGACTCAGGTACCCATTAGAAGCCATTTGGTCTTAGAAAGAAAATCTGAGATAGGTCTTTTTACACCACCAGGGCAGGCACGTTTTTATAATGAAGCTGAGATATATCTCTTTATGGTAATTCTCTTACGCGGTAAGATCGAGCGGGAGACTCTCATCAGGATAAGAGACGAGAAGTGGGACTGTCATGACGAGGAATGGTGGTCGAGACTCAGGTATTTACACTAATAAGTCAAATTGCTTAGAAATTCTGTGCTAGATGCTTTATGATGAAGCCGAATAATAATATACCTATCTTTTAATGGATATTCTCTTACGAGAGAAGATGGACCAGGAAACCTCACCAGGATCAGAGACGAGAACTGGCACTGGCATGACGAAGAATGATGGCCGGGTGCCAATTAGAAGCCAAATACTCCAAATAGTCTTAAAAAGAGAATCTGAGATAGGTTTATTTACACCACCAGGGTAGGCACTCGCACGTTTTTATAATGAAGCTGAGATATGGGTCAAAATTCTTTTCGTTGTCTTATTTCGTGTCCCTAATTTTTGTATGAGATGATATTTTGTTTTCAATTTCTGATGTATGGATTAAAATCTAGCGTGAAAATGAAATACAAGTGCACCGGTTTTTTTATATACTGAGTCGAAACAGCGACTAAAAGCGTGACAGAGTGGTATGAAACAAGACAACTAAAAAACTTCTGACCCTAATACCACTAAATGACGTTATACAATACAATACAATACTCTTTATTGCACCCTCGTAACATAAAAAATAAGATAACAAAACATTCGAATCTTAAAGGTAACACAACAGGCGGTCTTATCGTTAAAGAGCTATATTTCTCGTTCCCAGCTTGGAATGCCGAGACTTCATCTCGAAGCTGCTGGTGTACCGCTGGGAGGACAGAATGGACGTGAACGCAGCCCTGAACCACCCGTGGCTGACGGGCGCTGACAGAGTCAGGGATGAGTACATCATCAGCACCGACCGGTTGAGGAACTACTACAACTTGTACAGGTGAGATTACTGAGATTAGTTCTGGGTTGTATAAATCTTGTTCACTAAATAAAGTAGCCATCGTTAAATCAGTCTCTACTGTTACGCAACAGTCCCATGTAGTTCTAACAGCCATGGGCCTGTAAATTGATTCTTCTGTTTTATGTTGAACAATCCAATATCCAAAAGCATTCGCTGAAAAGTCGTCAAAATCAAAATAAATTCAGATAATGCTTAATGCAAAAGTTCAGGCCCAAAAAAGTGCGTACTTCCGAGATGATTTCAACAATGTTAGTCTTGAAATAGTTAAAAAACATTGTAGACACGAGATTCACAGTTTATTATAGTATCGCTATTGTTATTTAGTTAAGACCCATTGGGAAGATAGGTAAAGAGCCCTTTTTTGTAATAACACCCATACTAAGGTATGGTCTCATACAAAAAAAAAGAATTATACAGCAATGGCTACTTTATTTCGTGAACAAGCCTTAGGTAGGGCACCTACAACCCAGTTCGTGATATAGTGTGGAGTACTGTGGACTTGTGGAGACGCAGGCTCCAGCCGGCGGGCTGTCGAGTTAATTCAGCCTATAAGGTATTGTCCATTAATCACGTCATGTATAGGGGGAGGAGGGTCAAGAAAAAATCACCAATTATCACCATAGGGGAGGGGGGTCATCGGACGAACTACGTGTTTTTTGTTACACTGCTGAACAGTATTATAGCTAGTAAAAAAAATCATCTTTACTTTTCTTTAAGTTGTCAAACCCGGAACAAAACAAGGGTTATTAAAAAATTACACGTCATATAGGCTATGGGGGGGGGGTCCTGAAAATATCACCAAATATCATCATAGGGACGGGAGGGGTCCAAAATAGGCCGATATAGTATGACGTGATTAATGGACAAGTCCTAATGAGCTGAATTAACTCGACAACCAGCTTGCCCCTCACTAGGTGAACTACGGTGAGTTCGGTTGTGATACATCTGAATCTATTTTCCCAATTTTTTCTGTCCCAAGAAACGCATCTCACTAACCTGTAATATTCCTCCTAAGGACCAGGGGCCTATTTCTCGAAAGCTTGTAACTTGTAATACAAGCGGAAGTCGTTATCTAATTAACAGTGTTAAAAAGTGACTTCCACTTGTATTACAAGTTACAAGCTTTTATGAAATGGGCCCCAGCCATACAATAAAGTTTCAAAAACATTGTCATTGAAAATAGTACCTACTCGGCAGGTAATAAAGTTGATTCCAGTTTGACAGAAAATGACGTACAGAGATATTAAAAAATACACTTTTATTCGTGACGTTATAACGTTGCCTAAACAACGGCCACATTGGGCCACCACTTAAACTTAAATTAAATTATTCTTATTTAGACATCCTAATCCTAGAAAAAGTACTGTCTGCAACAGTTTGCAATCGGTTCTTACCCCCTTATTCATAAACGTCTGCTAGGCTTATCAAACGGCTAAGTATTGTTTGTCCCTTTTGCTCTTATGGACACATTGTTACGACCGAAAGGAACAAACAATTATTAGCGGCTTGTTAAGTTAGCAGACGTTTATGAATTAGGGGTTAGACTTCTCGGTCTCAATTTTAAGAACCCTTATTTATTACACTGTCTCATTAACAGAGATCCGACAAATACGCGTCATTGTTTGCAATAATATGGGTTGACTCCAAAGTTGATTAAATGATTAATCATCAATCGTTTTTCGAATGTTACATATTTTGCTACCGGTAAATAACTATGAAAATCTGTGTAAATACTTATCACCTCAAGACTACGAAATTAAATTTCAAAAAATTATTCGATTAGATTAATCATTTATTCAATTTTGGGGTCCTGTCTATATTATTGCCAAAAATGTAGGTATACGATGATTCATAACAGGTACGATGTTATCGTAATTAATGACCGGGCGCTTAGACAAGTTGCCAATCGCTAAGGCTTAATCGTCAATCGTAAACGAAAGGCAGCTAACTGTCGTTGTCGCACTAATATGAAAGAGTGACAGAGAGGGAAAACTACGATACGATACTGTAAAGGTATTAAACCTTTCCAGTTTATTTCACATGACGAAGAGGGCTGGCATGATATAGAATCAAATTTTAGAATGCTTGCCATCTCTGTCATGTAGAAGAATCTAGATAGGAGGGCAGTCGAAAGTGGACAGGCTTCATGTGAAGATCTAGAATTGTATTGATTTAATGTAATGAAGAAAAGATTAATATAAAAGTAATATCGAGGAAGCCCTATTGTTTGATTGCATGTGGAAGTCCTCCCACACATTGGCAACTTGGCTAAGCATCCAGAGATCAGTCTCTGGTCATTAACTACGGTAACATTGTCATGTTATTCGCAGAGACTGGACGAGCAACGCGCAGTGTCGTAACTGGTTCCGCCGCAAGCCTCTGAGCGGCGCCTTCGAGCATCCCTCCAAGATGGTCTACCCGCCCGGGGAGATATACACTCCCGAAGGTACTAACTGCTACTGAATTAAATACATGTTCAGGGTGACATTTGAATCGTGGAGCAGGAGTGAGCAAAGTACCTAGAGACGGTCACGCAGAGCAACTTTCACTAAGGAGACATTTTAAAAAAATCACGAAAAAAAACACATCATTAGTATTTAACTAACAATTAACGCATAATTCCTCGTAGGAGTATTTATACCTGATTTTTTACACATAATGATCAGGAAATCAGTATCATAATTAGTCGTGTAGTGATGGCAGTAAGAATACATTTGTCACTACCCCAACTCCTGCGGGTGTCTTAAGAGTCGACTAAGGGATTGAAGTGTCACTGACCATTATTGATGATGGGCAGCAGCGTCATCATAGTGGACACATTACTGTGATCGCCAATCCGCTTGCCCAGGGTGGTGATTATGGGCATTTACCTCCTAATGCGTCTATACGCATAGTTAATAGGTGAGGCCTACGTCCAGCAGTGAACTATTATAGGCTGATGATGATGATGATGATTATGAGGCGAAACTGCAAATGTCCCTTTCTTAGGTGTATCGGGTAGTCGTTCAAAGCGACAGCAAGTTTATTCAAATACCTGTCTCTAAATGCTGCCAGCTCCCATTCTTGACGTTGGTCCCAAATTGGTCTTACAAAATGTTATATAACATTACCTACCTTTCTCTCTTTGACATTTTAGTATTCTATAATGTTATCCTTGTCACACGCTTTGTTTGTTGTCACGTTATATAACGGGCGGGAAGGTTCTCGAGTGGCGGCCATGTACCGGAAGGCGCAGCGAGGGTAGGTGTCCCCACAAGGTGGACCTGGTGAAGGCGTGCCTGGCCTGCGGCACAGGACCGGTCATTGTGGCAATCTTTGGGGGAGGCCTATTTTCAGCAGTGGATGTCTTTCGGCTGATATGATGACGATGATTATGATAACAGAAATAACATCGAACGTGGAATCACCATAAGAGAACCGTAAAACCAGACAACTACAGTCCAGTACTACAACTATGGTCCACAAGTTCAACTCGTAATTAAGCATCAATGAAAATCTTTTACTTTAGTTTTATCTAAGTTTTTTAATGTGGTGGGGTGTGGTGACGGCAGTAAGAATACATTTGTCACTACTCCAACTCCTCCTGCGGGTGTCGTAAGAGTCGAATAAGGGATTGAAGTGTCACTGACCATTCTACAAGATTGATGATGGGCAGCAGCGTCATCATAGTGGACACATTACTGCGATCGCCAATCCGCTTGCCCAGCGTGGCGATTATGGGCATTTACCTCCTAATGCGTCTATACGCAAAGTTAATAGGAGAGGCCTACGTCCAGCAGTGGACTAATATAGGCTGATGATGATGAAGTTTTTTAATCATTAATGAGGAGACTTTGTGCAACAACTGCGTCGATAATATAATAATTACACTAAATCGAAGATATTTGAGTTTAGGACCATAGTTGGGAGCTTTTGGACTATAGTTGGGTAGCTTTACGGAACCTAAATACCTAATAACGCTATTTTCCCTTCAGGCACGCCTGACCGCACGTCTCGCGACCGCGGCGGGAGCCCTTGGGACCTCAAGTTCAAGCAGTGGGAGCACCCCGACTGGGAGGTCACCGCCACTTCGGAGAGCCAGTGAGTATACTTTGTTGCTTACTTCTCGTCTTCTTATTACTTATAAATGTTCTGACTTTTTAGAGACTTTACATCTCTTGTTATTATTATTACATTTCAATTGATTTAAAATCAATTTTATGTTTTTTTTAATGCATGTTAGTTGTAACATGTACCATGATTGTTTGAAAAATAATTCCCGCCAAGTTTCTTACCGGTTCTTCTTGGGTCAGCGGTATAAGGTTAGAACCGGAAGTAGTTTCAATACCTAGACGATTCAAAAGAGTTTTTTGCTATTCCAATTTGAATAAAGAATTATTTGACTTTGTCTTTGACTTCCCAGCGGCCTAGCGTGTACACCGTGTTTTTTTTAGATTTCCATTAAATTGAACAGGTTACTTAGGACATTAATAGAAGTTGCCTGATATATCGGCTTTTGTTAATTTCGTAAAAAACGTTTGTTTGTTTCGTTTTCATACATAATAATTATAATGATAAGTGTGAGAGAACCTTAAGAATAAGATCTCAGGTGGCTAACGGCACACGTCAAAATAAGTAACATTAGGATTTAAGAAAGGTTGCAATACACTTATTCAATCATTAAACTTATTTTTGTAATAACTCAATAACAGTAAGAGTTAATACACTAGTTTTTTTAGAGAAATTGATTATTTTTGTCCTTAATAAACTTCCCTTTAATTTAACGGAAATCAATAAAAACACGGTGTATACAGTTGCCACCCGAATCGAAATTTGGCGTAGGTGGTCATAAGCATACCGTAAGATACCGATAACTTAAGTATGTCAATCAGTGGGTAGGTATATCAAATCAAGATTAAAACTCATAGTGTAAGAACTTTAATCCTGGAGGCATTTTTTATACTTAAGTTATGTCGAAAATAGTTTTTGAAAAACATGTATTGTAATTATCGCTGAAACCAAGCCGAATCCAGAAAAGTTTATATGACAGTCTCAAATTGTGGTCAAGAATACACCCTTCAAGTTTGTCGGTATACTCATTTCCACCCTGACCTTTAACTTGGCAGTGTATCTTTAAAGATACATACTTTTTGACCCACTTTTTGTATTTTTTTTAAAGACTGAATTTTTTGCTCTACACAGCGTGCAGCGGCGAGGAGGCTAGAACGCACGATTTTTTAAAATTCTGCCAAGGATAACATAATTTACTAAATATGTATTGTAATATTTCAGCTATCAGAACGGCCCCGACACATACCTGCTGCAGCTCCGTGACGTCAGCTTCCCAGTGCGTCTGCGCGAGTACATGAAGGTCGCCTGCAACCGCTCCGTCGCATACAACCTGAGTGTCAACGATGCTTACGATCCAAGGGTAAGCTGGACAATCAGGATGGCCCAATGTTAGTCCGGGTCGAAGGACCAATATTGAAGAGTAGGATAGTAGGTATCAGGATGGCCCAATGTTAGTCCGGGTCGAAGGACCAATATCGAGGAGTAGGATAGTAGGTATCAGGGTGGCCCAATGTTAGTCCGGGTCGAAGGACCAATGTTGAAGAGTAGGATAGTAGGTATCAGGATGGCCCAATGTTAGTCCGGGTCGAAGGACCAATATTGAAGAGTAGGATAGTAGGTATCAGGGTGGCCCAATGTTAGTCCGGGTCGAAGGACCGATATTGAAGAGTAGGATAGTAGGTATCAGGATGGCCCAATGTTAGTCCGGGTCGAAGGACCAATATTGAGGAGTAGGATAGTAGGTATCAGGATGGCCCAATGTTAGTCCGGGTCGAAGGACCAATATTGATGAGTAGGATAGTAGGTATCAGGATGGCCCAATGTTAGTCCGGGTCGAAGGGCCAATATTGAAGAGTAGGATAGTAGGTATCAGGATGGCCCAATGTTAGTCCGGGTCGAAGGACCAATATTGAAGAGTAGGATAGTAGGTATCAGGATGGCCCAATGTTAGTCCGGGTCGAAGGACCAATATTGAGGAGTAGGATAGTAGGTATCAGGATGGCCCAATGTTAGTCCGGGTCGAAGGACCAATATTGAAGAGTAGGATAGTAGGTACATGAAGGTGGTATGCAACTGGGCCGTCGCCTACAACCTGAGCGTCAACGATTCTTACGATCCAAGGGTAAGTTGGACAATCAGGATGGCCCAATGTTAGTCCGGGTCGAAGGACCAATATTGAGGAGTAGGATAGTAGGTATCAGGATGGCCCAATGTTAGTCCCGATCGAAGGACCAATATTGACGAGTAGGATAGTAGGTATCAGGATGGCCAAATGTTAGTCCGGGTCGAAGGACCGATATGTAGGATAGTAGGTATCAGGATGGCCCAATGTTAGTCCGGGTCGAAGGACCAATATTGAAGAGTAGGATAGTAGGTATCAGGATGGCTCAATGTTAGTCCGGGTCGAAGGACCAATATTGAAGAGTAGGATAGTAGGTATCAGGATGGCCCAATGTTAGTCCGGGTCGAAGGACCAATATTGAGGAGTAGGATAGTAGGTATCAGGATGGCCCAATGTTAGTCCGGGTCGAAGGACCAATATTGAAGAGTAGGATAGTAGGTATCAGGATGGCCCAATGTTAGTCCGGGTCGAAGGACCAATATTGAAGAGTAGGATAGTAGGTATCAGGATGGCCCAATGTTAGTCCGGGTCGAAGGACCAATATTGAAGAGTAGGATAGTAGGTATCAGGATGGCCCAATGTTAGTCCGGGTCGAAGGACCAATATTGAAGAGTAGAATAGTAGGTATCAGGATGGCCCAATGTTAGTCCGGGTCGAAGGACCAATATTGAAGAGTAGGATAGTAGGTATCAGGATGGCCCAATGTTAGTCCGGATCGAAGGACCAATATTGAGGAGTAGGATAGTAGGTATCAGGATGGCCCAATGTTAGTCCGGGTCGAAGGACCAATATTGAAGAGTAGGATAGTAGGTATCAGGATGGCCCAATGTTAGTCCGGGTCGAAGGACCAATATTGAGGAGTAGGATAGTAGGTATCAGGATGGCCAAATGTTAGTCCGGGTCGAAGGACCAATATTGAAGA
>JALPQI010006894.1:0-56642 GCA_025490895.1 Thaumatotibia leucotreta
CATACAGAAGAATTTCCTCCTGCGTACACTCAAGTTTTTTGGAATTATATGTATGGAATGTCATTTGATATTTATCGATAGCTTTTCGGTGAGGAAAAACATCATGAGGAAACCTGCATACCTACATCTGAGAAGAAATTCAAAAAGGTGTATGAGAAGCCTCCAATCCGCACTGGGCCCGCGTGGAGACTTGCCCATACCCTCTTATGAGAGGAGGCCTGTGCTCAGCAGTGGGACGTACATAGGCTGATGATGATGATGATGACCTTTAAAGTAAAGTGTCCCAATGCATATTAATGAATTCTTAAAACGATTTTTTCTCGGTATCTAAATTATAAAACGCAAATATGGAAAAAGTTTGCCTACTACGACGATCGAACCCGGTACCTCCATATTCCTAGTCAAAACTCAGAGCCATCGTTGTATCTCTGACATTGACATCTCTGACGTAGAAACCGGTTAATTTCGTTTCAACAAAAACAAAACCTGCTGAAGAACAGTTCTCTCATATTAACCGTTTAAAAACCGGTAACCGAAAACGAGAACACTATTATTTCGGTTTGACGTCTAGAGGCAAAACCGGTTTGGTTGAAAATACCGGTATCCGATCCCTGTCATTGAGGCCTTTAACAATGTACAATATTTTGTCGATCCCACTATACTTTGATTTAGGTACTGTAAAAACAAAACTGATTTAATAGAGCTATCAGCTATGTATGCAATTTCCAAAGCGTAGTCTTAAACAGTCTTTAAAGGATCTATTACCATCTTACTTTTAGGTGAAACGTATTTTCTTCACTGACCATTCTTTGATAGAAGATGGGTAGCAGCGTCATCATATTGGACACATTATTGTGCTATTTCAAATCCGCGTACCGCGTCATGCATCTATACGCTAAGTGAAGGACAGGCCTACGTCCAGCAGTGGACTGAAACTGCAGTGGCTGATGATGTGATGTGATGTATTTTCTTTTACATTTTCAGGTAGTGGACAAAACAGGTCGCCGTAACATGGCCATGGCGGTGGCGTCTGTATGCGGTGTAGCTGGTATCCTTATCAACTTGGTTCCCAACGCGATTGGCACCGTGGTTCTGTTCACCGTATTCTCTATCGCCTTGGTGTCAATGGGTTTCTATACGACTATCGCTGTAGCTCTATTTCCCACACATTTGAGGTTTGTAAATCTACTTATGTACTTTCTTTTGTGTTGTTCTATAGTGAACTTTGGCTGGTAGCATCAGTAGCATCGTCAGTATATTGATCACCCTGGCTACTACCGTGGCTACTACTATCGTGATCCATCGGAACCCATCATACCACTACCTTTATCATACATACGAAACCAACTCGGTCTATATCACCGACATCTCCACAATAAATGCTGGAACGATCTGGTTTCCTGCAGACAGACCAAAGAAGTACTACCCGAATTGAACTGTAAACTCACTAAAACCCTACTACGAACGCCCAGACACAAACTGAGGAAAATAGTAGGATTGATCACGGGACACAACACATTAAACAAACATCTGCACAATATGGGCAAAACAGATAGCCCTATGTGCAGGGCCTGCATGGAAGAGGAGGAAACAGCAAAACACATTCTTTTAAATTGTAAACAGGTAGAGGTATACAGGAGTAGGCACTTGGGGACTCCACATACACTAAAGGAGGCATTTAGCAACCTGAAACATACACTGAGTTTCGTGGAGGAGCTTGGATGGGTTGGAATAAGGCTACCTCGCTATCACGCAAAAAAGGCACGATGGTTGTCGAGTTGCGGAAAAAGCCCAGGATAACTAACTAACTAACTAACTAACTATCGTGATCGGCACCATTTTCTCTATCACTTTAGTGTCCATGGGTTGCGTTGGTTTTCCGTTCACCCTTGCCTTGAGGTTTGTCTATTTATTAGTTTACCGTAAGGTAGTGAAACTTTATGTATAACGTACGCTAGATTCAATTGTTTAAACTGTGTATCGTAGATTATCGAGATTGTACAAATAAAGATTTTGACTGATTGATTGATTGTAAACAGGCTTTAATCAAATTTCCCGGTAACATATATAGATCTACTTCTGTATACATAGTGAAATTTTAATTGTTTTCCGCTCAAGGACATGTTTAGTATCGTGTTCCAAAATAGGAAAAAGGTGAGAGAAAATATTATTTTTCCAAAAAAAATTTGGTTTCTTATGGAGCGTCGGCTAATTTGTAATACCTGCCCCATAGCAAAAAAAAAAATGATTTTGCATAAAAATCTTCTCTTTTACCAAATTGGAAAGCGATACTAAACATGCCCTTAAACGGAGAACAACCAATAAAATTTCACCTTGTATACTTCATTATTACTTTGTTAAACTCTTTTCAGTTTCACTTTTGTGACTCTTCCCGCTTCAAGAATTAATAATTTAGCTATTTAGTTACAATAAAGAAATACCTATAAATAAATATCTTGGGACGTCTTAAACAAATGACCTATGTAGTCCCGCGGTAATCTCAATGAAGGCTTGTAATAATAGATAGACAGCTACGACCAAGGACAAAATAAATATATGTGATAAATAAAGACACAAATAATGCTTTCGCCAGGGCACGAACAAGTAACCTCCAGCTTAGTAGGCAGGGTCACTATCAACTAGGTTACAGAGGCTGACAACATTTTTAATTAATTTCTTGTTATTTTTTCAGGACGATGGCAGTAGCAATGACGATGATCGGCGCGCGTCTCATGAGCGTGTTCTTCATCCAGATTGTGAACTTCCTTCTCGTTAACTGGTGCGCAGGAGGCTTCTATGTTTGCTCTGCGCTGTTTGGCTGTAAGTCCTCAACTGATCTTCTTATAAAGGTCTCTTAACTTACCAAGCCGCTATGTATTGCTTGGCCCTTTTAGTCGTTTCGATATGTTTGTAAGACATGGTAAGACCGAAAGGGACGAAATAACTGCTAACAGTTAAGAATCAACAAGTATCAATTAGCCACATAAAACAAGTATTTACCTAAATACAGTGCTCGGCCGCTCTGAAGGCAATCCTGAGACCTGTCATTTCAATACATTATGTGTCTAAAAGTCACATTGCTGATATACAGTGTGTTAACATGATGCAGGCTTTTATTTGAACCGAGGATTGAGATGCAGATTCTTAGCCAAACCATGTGCATTATTTGTTTAAAAATCCTAATTTTAAAAGTAATTAACTTTCTAAGAAAAGTTAATTGAGAAGCAATGTACTTCAAAATAAATCGTTAATTGCCACTTGACAATGACAGATCGCAGCCACTCGCAACGTTTGACAACTAAGCAGTACACGCGTTGCATTGATCGTTCGAACGAAATAAAAATAATTGTACAGTTAATTTAAATATTTGTCAACTCTTAATACTTGAAAACGATTGCCAGTAATGCGTATTATTACCCATTTTCGTAAAAGCCTGGGTCATGGTAACAACTGTATAATGTATTGAACTGATAGCTGTCAGAATTGACTTCATAGTGGCCGTGAGCTCTAGAGTAAAATAGTACATTATGTGTGTGTACACAGGTGCGAAAAACATGAAATTCGAAAGTACACCATCTGTACTAAAATCGTGATTCTTAGTATGTACCGATGGTGTTTTTTTAGGCTCTATTGCGAGAAGTATGTCGTTTTACGTCAGGTCCAAAACTTCGGAGGGCCATCTGTACTAAAAAACGTCGTACGAGACACGTGCAAAAACGAAATTTGTAACTCGTGTCGATTTATGTAAAACATCGCCACTCGTTTCGAATTTCATGTTTTTCGCACTTGTGTCGTAATGTACTATTTTCAAATGATTTCTTACTGGGGCGGGTCTCAAAATCTGATCATATTTCTTCCAGCATCAGCGTTAGTGTTGGCATTACTACCTGATGACCGACGGTTATGCGCTCCTCCTCCCAAGGACCCTGAAGACACTGAAGACCATAAGTAAAGGCTTAAACTATGAACATCAAAGAGCTTTCTAACGTGCCTTACATGCACAATGACTGCATGGTCTACTCTCACCGCTGCGAACGATATTTGTTAAAAAATTGAGTTTCAGGGTGCTTAGACAAGTTGCCAATCGCTCACGCTTAATCGTCAATCGTAAACGAAAGGCAGCTAACTGTCTTTGTCGCACTAATATAAAAGAGTGAAAGAGAGGGAAAACTACGATACGCTACCAAGCGTTAGCGATTGGCAACTTGGCTAAGTATCCAGGAGTACACACTCACTGTCTTAGAAGCTGTATGAATGAACCAAATTGCAATGTCATTGGAGCTGATGAAGTGACTATTAATATATTGTTAACCAAAAGTGGTTCCTGAGTGCGTAGCCAAAATGCCAAACGCTAACTCTCAGTAACGTAGCTTAGTTTTGCCTCCCCATCTCTTTTTTTTAATAGTGTGGCAAAGATAGTTGCTTTTAGTTCGCGACTAAGCGTTAGCGATTGGCATCTTAACTACTTCTGGTCATGTAACTGCAGCAGGAACATCACTAGGTATACTGAAAGAAGTTAATTACTAGATCTTCATGATGATGTACCTACTGTGTCAGCTCACGGTTAGCAGGCTCAAAACCGGGAGCCCGGTATTGCACAGTACGATTATTACCTACGTTTGTTCAGATATAGTTGGCTATGGAACTATAAGAAGTAGCCTGTTTTAAAATAAGTATTATGTTTAATTAAATTATTTATTCTCTCTACAATTGGTTTTCATGCTTGTGTGCAAGAATATTCTCGTTCTTGTCTCATTCTTATTGCCACAACCATTTCCATAATTATATTTTGTAAGAAAATAAAGAGAATGCAGAAATAACGAAATATTTTTTAAATCTTAATTTGATCTATTATCTGCAAAATATCTTTTGTATTTGAATCTGAGTGTGACCAACAAAAGGTCCATATTTAAGAGACGCCTGTTGAAAAGAACATGGCAATTTACATTTATAATCTCGTGTTCTGCATCTCATAGGCATGGCAGAGTGAATTCGCCGCCTAGATTCAATCATATACGCCAATACTGACACTGACATACTGATAAGGCCATAGCACACCGGATGCGTTTCCAGCACGTGCGCGTGCGCGTGTGCGTGGCGTGCGCGTTGTAACATGTAAATGTCATATTAGATGGCACACTGCTTACGTGGCGTGCACGTGCGCTTGACACACGGATCCGGCATGGCTTGGCTTTAAAGTTACTAAAAGTGGCATTTAAGTTAAAAACCTTAAATAGAGTATCACAGAACAAATAAGAGTAGAAATATCACTGTAGGCTAAATCCTCTGTTGGGTATCGTAAAACACTGCAGTGTGTAAATCGAAAGAATACACCGTGATCTCTAATAACCCGAAAGATTTTAACCACGCATTTTTGATGTAAAAACAAACAAAAAATATTATATGACTTTTGTCATTTTTGACGAAAAAAAAACAATTTTTTTTTTTTCAATTGTTATTTAATTTTTGAATGTATTTTAACATAAAAAGTAAAAGTTATTCATGAAACTAGCACTTACAAAGAGTGTTAAGGTTTTTTTTACAAAAACCTCATTTTTAAAAGGTTTTATTTCTCACTTTTCGACATCTATTAATGAGGTTAGTGAGACTATTTCCCATAATGGCACCAACGCCGTTAAAAAGACCTTTTGTACCGAGTTACAAGTAGAATTTATGTTTTTTTTTAATTGGTAATAACTCTGAAACTAGGCGATATCCAGAAAAGTTTATACGACATTATAGTTTCTAAATGTGGTCAGGAACACACTGTTAAAATCTTTCGGGTTATTAGAAATCACGGTGTATAATATAACATAGGTTCTTAGGTAAACATTAGAGGCTAGAGTTACCTGACCCCTGCCCCCAGCAAACAGACTTTGTATGAATAAAAATCTCGTACTATAAAATGACGGTTAAATACCCGATAAACTTAAACTTTATTATATGTAGGTTAAACTATACTATTTAGCTTACTTAACAGCAAGACTCGACGAGTATTCGTTTTGTTTGGCAAGATATTATTGTGTAAGCAATTGACATAAATTGGTTTTAATTGAAACCTTTAGCCACAACGGTCATTCACTGACAAAAGTTACAGTAGTAAATATTGTTGATTTGATACGTGTTATGAGTTAATATTTAATTAATGAACATTTCACTTAAAATGTGATTAAGGACAGGCGCCAGCGCCACAGGTTTATATTATACAGCGTATGGCCTACAACCGGGGCGAAAATTTAAACGGTGCATTAATAAGCTTATCAACAATCATTTCCACATATTGTAATTTAAAAAAAAAAACTTTTTTTTTGTCATTTTTTGTTCATATATTTTTCATTATTATGGGTTCATTTACTTGAATTAAAAGTTATCAATAACTTATCATTTTTGAATCATTTAAAAATGTAAAAAATTTTTTAAACCGTAACAAATTAGTGTAAAAATAAAAACAAAATTATTGTTATGACTTCGTACCTGGTATACTATCAAGATGTCTTGCGACTGACAAGCTACGACATCGTGATGCCAAGATCCAGTACTAAAGGTCCATAGCTTTGAATGACAATATCTCCAATCTTAACCACTTTGAAACACCGGGACCTTTACAGGATTTTTACCGATAGTCTAAGTAGTCACTCATTTCATTTTTCTCCCGTGTTAAAGGCCACACACTGTATAGTTCGTAGATTAATCAATGATTATTATTATTGATTAATCTAATGCTCCAACAGATAAACAAAATTGTGTCTCCTCTCTAGATTTGATCCAAAGAATATGAAAAAAATCACAATACAGAATCGTTTTCGAATAACTACGGAACCCTATACTAAGCATTGCCCGACATGATCTTGGCCGGTTTTTTTAATGTATTTTTACTATTACGTGGAGCTCATTAAAAATACCTATGCATCTACTTCATTGCGAAATAAGCTTTCCATTGAATGATAATATTAATTAGACAATAAATAAGACTTAATGGCCTACATAGTATTCTTGAATAAACTAAGAAAATGTAGAATTAGTTTTGAAGATAAGAGACTGAGATAGGACTGTTTGCAAATATCGTTGAGAAGCCAGCCAACGCCGTCGTGTTTTGTGTAAAATGTCGCAAGAGAAATGTGAGGAGGCAAAAGAGGAATTTACTTATGACGAGGCCGTGGAACTAGCTGGTAAGTGGGTATAGTTGTCGATTTCTAATAATGAACTTTCGACAGTTATAGATTGATCCTTATTATTATTTATTTATTTATTTATTATTCAAATAAATTACACAGCATTACAGTTATAACACTAAGGCACTGTGAACTACAAAAATATAAAAACAACTTAAAACTAGTTAGATTTAGGCGACGTAACGACGTGGCCCCGTTGCATCGTCTGATCCGGCGTAGAATTCGGCAGATTGCCTCGAAACCGCCGAAACATGACGCTCTTCGGCCAGAAGTCAGCACTCGCGATGGTGTCCTGCAGCGGGCGCGGGACGCGCACCACGAACGAGCTGAAGTGCACGTAGTGGCGCGACCGCAGCTGCTGCACCCTCAGCGAGTAGCCCGTCTTCCGGCGGACGTACTCCACCACATCGTTGGGCACGGCGGAGTAATGCAGGCGCGACACGTATTGATATGAGGGATAACACTCACCATTTTTCCGATAGTCTTAATGTCATATAATTATGTACGGCCCATTTCTAAACTGTCAAAGTTCATTCTTAGAAATGGGCAACTATAATTTAAATCTTATTTTATCACACTGGCACTTATAGTGAAATCATCTGTCATCGCCCAAAAAAACAATCGAAGAACTACGCGACGGCTACAGACCGCCAAGTGCCGCCAATGTGCATTTTTAGAACACAACCTAGGTTTTTACAAACTTAAAATCTTAAACCTGGAGTTCACACACATATTTAGTTAAATTTATTGATATTTAGTAGTATTAACGTAAAATTAAGAAGATGTGCTGGGAGACCGCCGACAAAATGGTCCGACGACATCTGCCGAACCGCAACAAAGCAGTGGATGCGACTAGCACAGGACCGAGGAAAGTGGCGTAATAAAGAAGAGGCCTATACCCAGCAGTGGGTGGACACAGGCTGAATAGATAGATAGATAGATTAACATAATAGTACATTGTGCATCAAGGGAGGTAAGTACGGAATTACTAACGAGAGTGTTAGAAGCCCGACGCCGATAGGCGGAGGGCTTTTATGACTCGAGTTAGTATTCCGCTTACCGACCGTGATGTATAGAGGTACAATGTTTTTCATCACACTTGCCAACCAAAAAATAAGTTTTAAGACATAATATTATTAAATGAGGTACTGATATTTCTATTACTCCCTAGGGAATTTCACTTTTCTATTACTCCCGCTACTCGCGCAAGCAATGGTGCGCTCAGACAGCAAGTGTGATGAAAAAATATATAATGCTATGGAAAATCAGTCATATTTGTTTACATTGTATTCTACTGACAATTGGTACAAACATTGCTATGGCAGTTAATGTCATCCGTAGTGCGGGTGCTCTGGCAGTAGCTGGGGTCGCCGGAGGGAGTCATGTTGACATGGTGGCTTGTGATCCCATGTCGCCTTCGTAAACAGAAAAGCGGATAAAACGCCGGAGTGGGATTTAGGGGGTAGGGCCACTTCTCCTCTGACTAGAATAGCTGGTGGAGGGTGGGGGAAGAGCGGATGAGTCCCACACATTCCTCCTTAAAGGTCTTCGAGCGGCCGGAGCGACGATGCGTAAAGGTAGGTATTCCCCACTCCTCATCAAAAAAAAGTTTAAGGTATCGTCCGCTTTTGAAATTACACCTGGCAGCCGCTTTACAACGCAAAGTATTGCATTACATTGCGGGACAATTTATTTTGTATGGATATTTTTTATTGTAATTTAAGTGTGCCTATACCTACCGCAAAACAATCTGGCGACTGAAGGCGTCTTGCTATCTACGTTACACTTGTTAGTTCCAGGTCAGAGTGAGAGAGATAGCAGTATGCCCTCAGTCTCCAAATAGTTTTGCGGCAAGTATAATCTTAATCCTTTCAGGACACGGCCGATATAACGTCTTCGTGCTAATTGCCTGCAGCGTCATCAGTAATGCCGTGGCGTTGGACATGTTTGCATTCGGCCTGATTCTGGCTACAGCATCCTGTGATCTCCAGCTGGGTATTGGCCATATTGGGCTTCTGGCGTCCATACCTTTCGCAGGTATTTTTTTGTTCAGCTATCGTCTAACTATAGTCCAAAAGCTCGCAGAAATGGTCCAAAATTTAATTGAATATCTTCTATTAGGTGTAATTGTTATATTAATAGTGCTATTCGTAGGCAGAATCTTAATAATAAAGTAAACTTGGACAAAGCCAAAAAATTTAATAAGATTGGGACTGATGCTTATTTAGGGGTTGAAATTGTGGACCATCAGTTGCAGTATTGGACTGTAGTTTGGTGGTTTTACTGTAATTAGAGTCTACTGTATATATTTTTCGATCATACTACAGATTTCATACTATAGAAGCCAAATCGAAAGGAAAGTGCTCGCAAGTATCCTGACGATAGTGCCAATGTTCAGACATCATGAAAAATGCTTGTGATTCCATGTATTGACAGCACATTTGGCCCTCAGCCGCATCAAGTGAATGTCCCATTTAGGAGGATAGGGTCCTATGTTGAGAAGGAAAGAAACGATATGAAAAACAGAAAAAATCGTAAAATTTCTCCCTCCTAAGAACCTTCTTCATCTTTTAGAAAACTAGTTCTACAACTCTTGGTACTTAATCTCTAATTGTACTATAATAGTACATTAAGACACAAGTGCGAAAAACATTTTCTTTTTGCACGTGTCTCGTACGACGTTTTTTAGTACCTCCGAAAAAGGCCCTCCGAAGTTTTGGAGCCGACGTAAAATGAGCCACTTCTCGCACTAGAGCCCAAAAAAGGCACGATCTGTACTAAAAAATACAATATCTAGAGTGAAAAAGAAACTACCGCTTGTAAAATAAGTTGAGGCTTGTAATTAAATAAATATTTTTATTTTGAAAACTTATTTCAGGTCTCTTATTCGCGTTTCCATGGGGCTTCTACGCTGACACCCGTGGCCGGCGACGGTCGCTGTTGTTGTCCTGCTCAGTTGGCTTCATCATGGCGACCCTCGGCAGCCTGTCTCCCAACTGGCAGACTCTACTGGTCATGAAGCTTGTGGGCTGCAGTTTGTAGGTATCCTCTGAATGTTTACCTATGCGTTGCGAAACAGGAACGATAACTCTAATAGGACAAAAGTAGAAGAAGAAAACCGGCCAAGAGCACGTCAGGCCATGCTCAGTATTGGGCTCCGTAGTTATTCGAAAACGGCTGGCACATTTTTTTATCCTGGAGTAGTTAGCGCCGAAAATTTTGAGTTTAGAAGAATAAATCTAATAAGAGCCTTATTTTTTTAAGATACCATATACTATAGGATTACAGCAAATTAAAAAAAACCATCCCCACTTCACGCGTTGAGAAGGTATCTGAAAAAAACGTTTTTTCTAATTTTTATTCTTCCACTTTGTCGGCGTAATTAATAATTATGTATAGGTACCTAGATGTACCAAATTCCAGATTTGTAGTAGGCACTGAGCTATGCTGCGAACAGACGGACATGGCGAAACTACAAGGCTCCCTTGTTTACTATGGAACCTTCAAAACTGTGTAACTAAATTACTGATTCCTATTCGTTTTCTGGTTCAGCTCAACAGCGTCCTACAGTCTGACGATGACGTACCTCGGCGAGTGCACGGGCAGCGAGCACAGGAGCCAATACATGTTCATCATGAACAGCGTCAACCTCTTCTC
This sequence comes from Thaumatotibia leucotreta, assembly GCA_025490895.1. Taxonomy (NCBI): domain Eukaryota; kingdom Metazoa; phylum Arthropoda; class Insecta; order Lepidoptera; family Tortricidae; genus Thaumatotibia; species Thaumatotibia leucotreta. The sequence goes on from JALPQI010006894.1 coordinate 10,830, forward strand.
TGAAGCTGTCACTTTCAGTAAGTCTCGTTAAATGTTATTGTCAGCCTCTGTAGCCTAATTGGTAGTGACCCTGTCTACGACGGAGGTTCAGGGTTCGAATCTCGGCGAGGGCATTATTTGTGTATTTATTTATCACAAATATTTGTTCCTTGGTCGTATTTATTTGAGTGCTTAGTATCTTTTATTTTGTGCTGTTTTGGTACCCACATCACTCGCCTTAATTGAGCTTATCATGGGGCTAGGTCGATTTGTGTAAGATGTTCCAAGTTATTTTTTTATATTTATTGCTCACCGCTAAGCTAGTAACTATACTATATCTACAAAATATCACCGTGTCTCTTTTCTTACACGGGAGCTATTATCTTTTGCTGAAATAGGATTATTCGACGTCTATACCATTATTGTTTATGTAATTTTGTGTTGTATACATTTTCATCACACTTGCTGTCTAAGCGCGCCATTGCTTGCGTGCTTAGCGGGAGTAATAGAAAAGCGAAATTCCCTATGGAGTAATAGAAATGTCAGTACGTCAGTTAATAATATTATGTCTTTTAAAATATTTTTTTGTCGGCAAGCGTGATGAAAAACATTGTATGCATCACGGTCGGTAAGCGGAATACTAACTCGAGTCATAAAAGTTAACATTCTCGTTAGTAATTCCGTACTTAACTCCCTTGATGCACAATGCACTATTGTGATTGTCTTTGTTTCTGTCTAATTTTGTATCGTAAAAATAACAGGATTTTACACAATTGATAGTGACACTGTGTATCTCATCTCGTGTCATCATTTTGTTTCAGTGCTGGCCCTCGCCATTCTGCCCCTATACTTCAGCATCCCCATCCCCTGGCTTGGCATCTCCTACCGGCCCTGGCGTCTCCTGGCCCTCATCTTGGCGGTTCCTCTTGGAGTCGGAGCCACCATGATGTGGTTCCTCTACGAGAGCCCCAAGTTTCTGGCCAATAGTGGTCAGAATGACGCCGCTTTGGATGTGCTAAGGAAGATCTTTCATGTTAATGGAGGGAAGAAGGAAGAGTATCAGGTAAATAAATACGTAGATCGTTAAATTTACATTAAAATAATAAATGAAAAAATATATCTTCGGACATCTTACACAAGTAGACCTAGTCCCACGGTAAGCTCAATTAAGGCTTGTGATGTGGGTACCAAGCAATGATATTTATAATATAATAGATAGATATCAAAATACATATACTTAAATACATAGACAGCTACGACCAAGGAATAACAAATAAATTCACAAATAAATTAACTAAGGTCAGTGCGGCTAAGTCCGGCATATTTTATTTTGAAGGAAAGTCCGTCATATGCGTCTTAATACTATACAATTAGGGTCGGAAATCAGTTGGTAGACGGACTTTCCTAATAAATTCACAAATAATCCGGGATTTATAAAGACCTACCTACATTTTTACAGATTTCTATTATGAAATTCAGGTCTCCTCTGGATGCAGTTGCGCAAAAATTATCCCCCCATTTTTCATTCTAATTAAAACCTTAAATCAAAATGTAACTAGTCCTTTTAAAATTACATATTCTTATGGATGGTAATAGTTTTTGCGTAGTAAATGAGTTAAGATTAAGGGTGCGGCTCCACTGAGGCGGAGAGGAGCGGAGATGTGCAAATTTGGCCAATGAGATTGCATGACAGTGTTTCGAATTTTGAATTTGAACAATGTAATTGGTAAATTTTTCACATCTCCGCTCCTCTCCACCTCAGTGGAGCCGCGCCCTAAGAGGTGCATTTTTTAAACACAAATAATTACTTATTCCAACCATGGTCACATTCAATTATTAATAGTATCCACATTTCAGGTGAAAAGTTTGACTAAGACAGCAGAGACCCAGTCCAAGCAGCCGTTCTGGAGGACCGTCACAAAGCAAACGGTGCCGATTTTCAAGCCTCCTCTGTTGTGGAGAACCATGCAGCTCTTCTACTTGATGGTCCTTTGCTGTGCCACGTAAGTCTTAATACCAGTAGGTAGGCCTAGCCAAGATCAATCGTATACGATAAGCGATATATCTTGGCAAAGCCTGCTGGGGGATTGCTATGATCTCTTAAATGCGACTCAGTTTAGGTTCAGCGTGGCAGTTTATGGCAGTTATTCTATGAAACTGACACATCGCGATTCAGTTTAAATCCTAAACTGAGAGTGGCATTGTCAAATCCTAAGTCTATTCTCTATTTAAATAGCTGGAATAACTTTGTATTTATGTACCTATATATATTTTCTCAATTTACTAACACTTAACATACACTGGTTGGACATTGTGCTGTCCTGCACACCTCGCTGGCTCCACAGGATACCAGCGCCGTTGACATCGCTCAGTCGTGTCAGCTGCATTGCTGAGTGGAGACCATTTCAGCTTCACATCTGTAACTCTTTGTTTTATGTTCTTTTCATAGCTTATAAATTTGTTTTTACTAAAATGTCTTCATATACCTATATTATGATGTGTTGCCTGATTAAATACTATTCTATTATATTCTAAACAGAATCGCATTGGTAGATGGTGGTAGCCCCCCACGTGGCTTATGATGGTTTCATCCAATTATCGCGCTACGCGTCACTTTCGCACTTGCATACTTGTTAGAACGTGATGGCAACGCAAACATACGATTAGACGCTGTTAGTCCGTGGGCTAGTCGGTCTGAAATTAGAAAACGGTATAATTTGGGGGTACCAAGTGTTCTTTTTACAGTAGTTAAACATATTCATAAGGATGTTAAAAAAGTATGATAGACATCTCAAAGTGGTAGCTAATAGGCATACGGGCTATTTCAAGATTTCCGTTGTATGACAGGTATGGTTAAAATTAGGAAGTACAAATTTTCCTTTACACGGCTGTTAGGTAAGCTTATAAAAACGTCAAAAATGCAAGATTGCCATTTATAAGTGCTACCTAACAAAAATGGGAGCCAATCAAAAATGGTGGATCTCAAGTTTTACAAAATCAAGTATATCTCGAGAACTATTAAATATATCTAATTACTCTCTTGAACAATATTAAAGGCATATCTGTAAGCTTCATATTTTGCATATACACCATATTGCTAAAACCAACCATTAATTAATTATGACCAAATTTATGAAAATTTCGTGATTTTGATTTTTTTTATGTCGTGTTTTTACATAGTAGTCATCACGCTAGAAAAATTAAATATTTTTTTAAAGATAGTGTATTTAATAAGCTTTAATTTGATGTATGTAACTTGTTGGCGGTATTAAAAAAAAGACCCATAAAAAAATATTTAAATAAATTGTAGTCATTATCCACCGTATACTTAGTGATTTAAGAGGCGATGGAAGTGCCACTCGTAAATAATAGTGCTTATTTCAAATAACCAAGATTGAAAAATATAAAAAAATCGCCTCTTAAATCACTAAGTATACGGTGGATAATGACTACAATTTATTTAAATATTTTTTTATGGATCTTTTTTTAAATACTGCCAACAAGTTACATACATCAAATTAAAGCTTATTAAATACACTATCTTTAAAAAAATATTTAATTTTTCTAGCGTCATGACTACTATGTAAAAACACGACACAAAAAAAATCAAAATCACGAAATTTTCATAAATTTGGTCATAATTAATTATTGGTTGGTTTTAGCAATATGGTGTGTATGCAAAATATGAAGCTTGCAGATATGCCTTTAATTTTGTTCAAGAGAGTAATTAGATATATTTAATAGTTCTCGAGATATACTTGATTTTGTAAAACTTGAGATCCACCATCTTTGATTGGCCCCCATTTTTGTTAGGTAGCACTTATAAACGGCAATCTTGCATTTTTGACGTTTTTATAAGCTTACCTAACAGCCGTGAAAAAGAAAATTTGTACCTCCTAATTTTAACCATACCTGTCATACAACGGAAATCTTGAAATAGCCCGTATGCCTATTAGCTACCACTTTGAGATGTCTATCATACTTTTTTAACATCCTTATGAATATGTCTAACTACTGTAAAAAGGACACTTGGTACCCCCAAATTATACCGTTTTCTAATTTCAGGCCGAGTAGCCCACGGACTATGTACCATCATATTATCATAAGCCTACTCGGGGGCTACCATAATATCTTTAAAAAATGCAATAGGCATGATGACTGGCAAGTCAAATCAGCATCTTTTTTCGAACTGTCAAAACGATCACCACTATGGAATTTTATATGAAATGCTCAAAAGTGACGTCACGTTTGAGTACTGCCAAATGATCTACTCTTTTAAGTTCTTTTCAATTTATTAAATAGAAGTTCTGTGCAAAAATTACTGCAATCTACATTTTAGTTATAATTTCTTTGTTTATTATGTCATGAATAATGTTAAACAATTTATTTTAACTACAGTCATTATCCCTATTCAGTTTAGGTTCAGCTTGTTAGTTTATGACAGTTATTCTGTGAAACTGACTTATCTCGATTCTAAACCGAATCACATTAGTTCATCGTTGTATGCCCCAGTTCACAATTGAGTATCTACGGCTTGCTCGACATCTTTTAATTGTAGATAGTTTCGGCTGCCCTATGCAGAAATCAAGTATCTGTGTTTTGTAAAATTTTACAGGAGAGCGAAATAACGTTTTGTTTAGATTTTTCTTGATTACATGTTTACTAGTTAAATTATAGCATTTATTATAGCCGTTTTTTATTATGCAAGATATCATTAATAGTATACTATATTTATTTTTTCAAAATTATGAGCACAATCATTTTAAAACGAAAAACCAGGTTTCTGCCTAGAATGCGATAATATAATTTTAAAGCTTTTCTACAAAGAAACAAGTATCTGTTTATATTTTAGTGCTTTGGTAGGCTTCTTGTTGATAAGTTTATAAACACAAGCATGTTTTATACTACGTTTTAGATGCCTATAAATTAGTGTATATCATGCTTGTGTTAAAATATACTATTTCGGTATTAATGAGTAGGTATTAGATTATTTCATAGAAAACAAGGTCCTGTTCTGTTTGAATGCAAGTTGTTTTAAAATTCATGGGTGTATGAGTTTTTTTTCTGGAACAATGTATTTCTGACAAAAATACTTGAAAAATTAAATCAATTACTTAAATTGTAGGAAGCACCTTACATACCTAACCAAAAAAGAACTTCAAACCCGGCAGTCTATGGAGAATATCTGGACGCACGCGTGGAAGACGTTAAAATAAAAAGTTATTAGTTTTGTTCAATTAATCTACAAATTAACATACAATATATACATATATGCAATTATATTTTTATTTACACCTGGTACAGAACATAAAGATGAAGGTATCCATATACATCAACCTTATTCAAACATCAGTACTAACTAGTTCACATTCCTCTATTCAATCAGAGTGATTGTGAATTTACTTGTTATGCATTCAAAATAGTTGCTAATTATTTGGCATTAAAGGCACTAACTGACACCTCTACGTCTTGAGACATTGATTTTTAATTTAGTATTTAAGAAGAAGAAGTCCACTACTTTATATTTATTTATTAAATTTTTTTTTTATAAAAAACAGTCCCATATACGTTTCTGAAGCAACCTTCCACCACGTTTTTCAATAAAAAAATCCTTAAGGTGTAAAATTTATTATTTTTCATCACATTTAGCTAGTGGTAGAAACTACCCCAATTCTCGAATTTTACCCTAGTTATTATTTTCTAAACATATAGAAACTATCTGTTTTGCCCTATGGCGAGCATTTGAATAAAAATATTCCTTATATGTATATATCCTATTCTTTGCGTCTTTTCATTATAAATAATTTATAAAGCCAGGAAAACACTTCAGTTATCAGATAATAAGCACTTAAATAACACTTCTCGTATACGACCTATGACTGTAAAACGTATGAAAAAACAGGCAGATTCAAAAGTTTAATTTAAAAAAGGTACCGCAGGACAATTTCTAACCGAAATTCAAACACTTAAATATAAATATAAGGTTTTGGTATCCTAATAAAATAAAAATTTCTAAGCTAAAGTCAAGCTTAGCGATTTATATCAATATTTCTACGCTGAAGTCAAGTAACTTAGCAATCTATATGAATTTCAAGTATCTTTCGAAAGATACTTGATTTCAAGATAGAATTAGGGTATATACTTGACTTTAGCGTAGAATACCCCGTTGAAAAAAGATACTTGAATTTTTGAAAGTTCTGTAACTACAAAACTATTCAGTAGTAAAAAATAAATAAAATACTGAAAAATGTATTTTAAAACAGTGAATCGAATAATGTAAAAAATTTTTTTTTGATAAATTTCGAGATACTTGATTTCTGCGTAGGGCAGCCGGTTTCTTTCGGGCTTAATTGAACTTGTCGTCATCATAATTATCGTAAACCCCACTTTTCCACAACCTACAAACTACAATGGTACAGTCGCTATCAAAGATACAGGAGCGGCCACGGTGCTCCAAATTATCTGGACCTGCACTTTAATGCCCGACCACGACATTGGTCTAAGGCGACCAGCGATGAGCGAATCCATAAGTGGGACCTGGATGCCGATATGGGTACGAAAGGGAGCACCATACGTTTTCCGCTAAGCCGGTCGCCTTAGACCGATGTCGTGGCCGCGTAACGCCATGACAAAAAGCCTGCTCAGGTTTTTGTTAACACCCTGGCTGCTTCGATATTTCTGATGACGACTGATTGGTTGTTGTCTAATATTTTAATGAATAATTTATATTGATTGTGTACATTTCACACGACAATATTCATCACGATCACGACTTACAAGGGTTAGATTTATTTAATTTAATATATCGGCATCTTTCTCGTAATTCGTATTGCTTAACATCGAGCACTAACCTACTTAAACTACGTAAATATAGTTTTCTTCTCTCATGTAAGCCTGTTTCCATGTTTCAGTAACAACATCTTCGTTATGTGGTACCCAACTATTGTCAACTCTTTCTTTACGTCTCTTACATACGGCGGGGAAGAAAGCCAAAGCTTCTGTAACCGGTTCGTTGCTAATCTGACAGCTAGCCCTAGCGACACAGAAGACGTAAGTACTAGTTCCACATTTGGAACATCCCACGGAATCATCCAGCAATGTTGGATATTAGCACTGTGAATTTCTGTGAATTATTCTGTGAAAAACAATAAAAATGTTATATGAGTTTCAAAACTTAGCTAGATATTTCTTCGAGCGTTTTAGATGCCTCATTAATCTGGCCACACTTTTGTACTTTGATGGTTGGATAGTTTGGCATATTTTTTGGCTATCATACAAGGGTTTTACAGCTACAACTAAGAATAGCATCTATATATTTTGCCACCTCTACAAAAATATGGCTAGAAAATGAGGCAGCTGAAACGCTCGAAAAAATACCCAGCTTTTTATAAAATATAATCAAACGTTAACCGTTTGATTAAATTTTCTCACGTGTATGTGTACAAAGTTACTATGCGCGACATGTTTCGGAGAGCCAAGGTTTCCATTATCAAGCACTGAGACCGTGTTAACGTTCTTGATTTTCAAAAATAAACGTGAGATAGCTCAAGAAATAATCTACCTGTAAATCTGTAACTTTGATAAAAAATAATATGAATTTTGTTTCAGTGGGCCTGCGACGACACAATATCTACCAATACTTTATATACCGGCATCATCACTGGCTTCTTCTACACCGTTCTGAACCTTTCCATTTCCAAACTCGCCATCTGGCGGCGCAGCGTACTCCTTGCCACTTTCTGCATCCCTGGTATCTGCAGTGCTCTCATCAATGTGATCAAAGAACCTCTTGTCAGCTTGGTGCTCTTTGCTTTGGTTCAGGGTACGGCAATTGGTATTGGCGTTGTGGCTTCGTATTTTGTGGACCTGTACCCGACTTCATACAGGTGAGAATACTCATTATTTACCTATTTATTGGAATACCAACAGCACAATATGAAACTTAATAGTAAAGCACATAGTAACAGGAAGACAATTATAGGTTCTCACATGAAGGAAACATGTTCGTACAGTCAGTTACGATGTCATTGTATCCACTTTTCACCTTACCGAGGTACATGACTTTGTAACTGACCGTACCATCGGTTTAAACTTTTTCAATGCATTTTAGATTTTTTTAGGTAGGTTCCTGATTAATTTAAAGGTGAATATTTAATAGATCAATCGAATCATCTGTAAAACCTTTGCTGCCTCACTTAACAATGTTGCTCTTCTGATACTTGTAAAAAATGTTTAGGGGATGCGAATGGTTGACTTTAGAACACATCACATCAGGTCCAGTAACTTAAATATGACTTACTAGGAAACAAAGTATTGAACGCATACCGTTTCGGAGCCGGTTCATTCTAATGTGAGGTATCATTAAGTTAGCGACATTCTAGGGATTGTAATCATAGTGCAGTTTTGATTGGCTGGAAATACATTTTGCTGAAGCCTGACTATGGTAGCAATTTTGGCGGCCTACCTTCAAACGGCATTTTTAAACAAGGGGCTTCTCAATTAAATTTTCCCTAAGACATCTATTGTTGGGCCTGCTTGCCTCCTGAATCATCTATATTTCCAAAGCAAGTCTGATTGACAGACTCTTGAAAGTTAAGTCTTTACAAAATGTTGCCTTCATTTAACGAGAACTGATATTTTTTTAAACTACAAATAAATTGTGCTCTTCCAGAGCCCTTGTGACCAGCCTGGCCATGATGACGGCGCGTCTAGGGTCCCTCTCCGGCATCAACATCATCGGCCCGGCCATGATCACTAACTGCGAGCTTACCTTCTACTGCTGTGCGGCTTTCGTCTTCAGTGAGTCCTGTCCTAGCTATTTTATAGAGGCCTCCTATGACCATCATACAAGCTAGGATGATGGCGTATACAGGAAACCTGTCCGGCAAGCTTTTACTGGCTCCACTTATAATAAGTGTATAAGTTGAGTGAGGTCTATAACTCCATGTCCCGTCATCCGCCTGGAGAGGTCCCGAGCCAGATAGCCTTCAAGTGTTCCAAGGTGCTGTCAGCGGGGTAGGCTGCTGAAGCAGCCCACAAGATGGGCCCGCAAGGGCAACGCTCACGGGGTTCTCGAAGGTGTGCAGCAGCGTTCCCGAAACCCCGCATACAGAGCGAGCGGTGGAACACCCCAGGGGTTTAGACCGTGCGAGTCGGACATAACCACCCGGCTGCTCCCGGGCCGGGTGGTATCCATAACGGATTCCCCTGGGTTAACAAAAAAAAGGTCTATAACTCCATGGTTTTAGTAACCAGCCTGGCTATGATGAAGGGAGTCTAGCATTCCTCTTCGGCAGCAACATCGACCTTGACATGATAACCAACTGCGAGCTTACCTGCTGTTATGTAATGTGCGGCTATCGTATTAATGAATAGGTACTGTTTAATCCTGTCGAAGATTTTACTGGTTCCACTTGTAAAAGGTGTAGTTTAATAGTATAGTGAGTGGGGCCTATAATTTCAAGGCTTGCCCCCCTGACGCTGGACCTAGGTATGCTAGGTGCTGTTTTTTAAAGATTTGAAAAATAGATTTCGGTATAAAGTACTATCATAACGTAAGATAATGCCCCCCCCCTGAATGAAATCCTGGATTCGCGCCTGCGTCCAACTGCGACGCCCTACCAACCTGCTGTGCGGCATAAAATTTGTCCAAACTAAAGTTTGATTTTCAAAGTTTTATTAAATTTTATTAAGTATGCAAGAAACTTCTCGGGACGAATTAAAGTCTGATAATTAAAGTGAATAATCTGTAGCCGTACTTTTCTGCTGAAAAGTAAATTCTAGTAGGTTCTGATGTATTTTTAATATTAATACGTTTTAATTACCAAATCTCCCAATGAGAATATTTATTTTGATTTTAATGTTAGGTACCTACTTAACTTTAACTCCAATCTCACAGAAGTCGTAACTTTGTAATAATGTGACTTTTGACGGTTGCCTTTCACAATATTCGCTATTTTCACATTTCCTTATGTTATCATGACTACTATGTATAATTTTAGGTAGGTACAGTCAAGTGCAAAATATGTATCGAAGTAATTCTCTTATAAATAGGTTACGAAGTTATTATTACACAGAATTAAAGTGCACAGGGACATATTTTTGAGCATTTTTATATACCTTATTTTGTCTTTAACTGTACTCGTATTCATGTTTTTTTGTTAACAGGTGGCGTTGCTGTAACTTTGCTATTACCTTCAGATAAGAAGTGTAACCGTCAGTGAAAAATAGAAATAAACCAAATTTTACAATCAAGATTATTGTTTTATTTACGTTTACCCCTACTTTGTGCGAAAAAAGTAAAGTGTACCTACGAATCAGGACTACATAATTTAAGGTTGTTGGTACACTGATTTTACAATATAAATTCGTTTCTTAAGGCCGTGCAATAAAAAGTACCTGAACTTTATATTTTTCTGCTACCACTATTAGCTTCTATGTTTGCTCAGATTCTACTAGAAGTGGCATTGAAACTTTGAGAATGCGTCTTGATTTGATGTTCTGAACTGATGGGATAGATTTTACTGGTATTCAATAATTATGAATAATTAAATTAATTATTTGTTAAGAAACACATCGCACTACTTTTAGATTATGTCAAAGTCAAATAATTCTTTATTCAAATTGGAATAGCAACAAACTCTTTTGAATCGTCTAGATATGAAAACTACTTCCGGTTCGAACCCTACACCGCTGACCCAAGAAGAACCGGTAAGAAACTTGGCGGGAATTATTTTTTCAAACAATGATGGTACATCTTACAACTAACATGCATTAAAAAAAAACATAAAATTGATTTTAAACAAATTGAAATATAATAATAATAACAAGAGATGTAAAGTCTCTAAAAGTCACAACATTTATAAGTAATCATTTATAGAGAAGTAAGGTTTCTCTCCGAATAGGTATATAATAATAACATTATATAATGCACGTTTGGAGATGTACAAGGTCTCCAAGCGTAAATTATCGTAATTGAATGTCATGACTTTAACAAACTAATAATTAAATCCTAAATTACTCCCACGGTGTTTTATCATTCATGTAGTCTTGTGTACTATAATAAGCTTTAGATATAAGTTTACGCTTTACAAAATTCTTAAATTTGTTGACTGAAAATTCAGTAACATTTACTGGAAGTTTATTATAAAATCTTACACAATTACCCATGAATGATTTCCTAATTTTATGGAGCCGAGTGGCGGGTACTGCGAGCTTATGTTTGTTTCTAGTATTAATATTATGAATGTCACAATTTTTCCTAAAATTGATAATATTTTTATGTACATACATAATATTCTCATAGATGTATTGAGAATACAACGTCATTATATTAATAACCTTAAACTTATCTCTAAGTGAGTCTCTAGGGCTCATTTTATATACTCTTCTGCAGAACAAAAATAGTGTTAGTCTCTGAATTGGCAGCACTGCCCCATAATAAAATGCCATACGACATAATGCTATGAAAATAACTAAAATATACTAACCGAGCTGTATCGACGTCAGTTAATTGACGGATCTTGCTCACTGCAAAAGCTGCAGAACTCAGTTTATTCGAGAGATTAGATATGTGAGGACCCCACTGAAGCTTAGAGTCTAGTGTTATACCAAGAAAGACTGTACTTTCAACTATTTCCAATTCCTCACCTTTCACAAATATACTAGCCTGTTGATGTTTTACGTTACTTGTAACAAATTTAATACATTTAGTTTTTTTCTCATTCAACATTAAGTTATTCATATTAAACCAGTTTACTACTTTCGAAATAGCATTGTTTACATCATTCCAAGCTTGTTGCTGTCGTTTGACTTTATGAAAACTAACTGGAGTGATTTTGACACTTAAGTTTGTAATCAACTATGAAAAAACGTAGCTAGATAAAGATTCGCTATTTGGTATAGCCAGCAAGCGCTTCAAATTACAACTTTTTTATTATAAAGAATAAATCGAAACATTATTTTTTTGAAAATTTATTTTCGAGGTAGGTAGTATTGGGTGTTAATCTCATTAATAATTTGACTTATTAGATGGAAAACGAAATAGCAAAAATATGTTTTTTACTTATTCCTAATCAGAATACGACACTGAATAAGCCTTTAAAGACTGATTACCACCACTATGTTTTTTATTTTTATTTTTTTTTTAAACAATGGGGTTCTTTAAAATTTTGGATGTTAAATTGTAGTCTACGAGTAGATGGATATCATTCAAATAATGGTTAAATATCGCTTTATAGAGAACGTAACTATTATATAACTTTAAAGAATTTCATAGGTACCTAATTATAATATTGTCAACTTTTAATAATTTATTTGATAAGGAAAACATAGTATGCTTGTAAGGGGTAAAACGGTTGTTATCACGAAAAATGTACCAGCTGCTTATTGTACCTACACAGTATATACAGGGTGGTCCAAACCTTGACGTCAAAAAAATTTTTTTAGATTCCTCACGTCATGAGCTATCAGAATATACCCCATGTATGTTAGCCGATTTTTTGTAGATTTCGAGTTATGAATTTTTGAAAATTTTTTTTTTAGTAATTCTGGAATGAAGAAATTTATTAATAAAAAAAAACTGTTGGGTTTTTTAACTAGTTTCTTTTTGTAAAAGTATTACTACAAATAAAGCATTTACTGACAAAAAAATTAGCGTCCTCGCTTTGATACAAGTAGGATAAAAAAATACCAAATTCAAAATTTTACGCTAAAAACGCATCAAAATAGTATTAATGTACGTAAATAAAAACATAAAACATATCCCGAGGAATTTTCGTATTCTAAAGACCGCCCTAGACCTTGAGCCGTCGTTAAAGCAAAAAAAAAGTGATACTTAACCATGAGGATTTTTCGGAGTAGTCGGTCAATAAACTTAAAAAAGCTTAAAATTTTAAAGTAGTAAAAAATGACTTGAATAACTACACAAATTGAGTTGTAGTGGTATTTTCTGTCTTTGTTTATTGATAAGAACAACAAAACAGACGAAATTTTATTTTATTTTTAAATAAAAAATTTAGAAGTTTTTTTTTAAGTTTATTTGACCGACTCCTCCGAAAAATCTTCATCATTAAGTATCACTTAAGGTCTAGGGCAGTCTTTAGATTATCAAAAATCCTTGGGATATGTTTTATTTTTTTTTATTTACGTACATTACTATTTTGATGCGTTTTTAACGTAAAATTTTGAATTTGGTATTTTTTATCCTACTTGCATCAAAGTGAGGACGCTAATTTTTTTGTCAGTAAATGCTTTATTTGTAGTAATACTTTTAAACAAAGAAAATATTAAAAAACCCCAATAGTTTTTTTTATCAATAAATTTCTTCATTCCAGAATTTCTCAAAAAAATTTTTTTCAAAAATTCATAACTCGAAAACTACAAAAAATCGGCTAACATACATGGGGTATATTCTGATAGCCAATGACGTAGAGAACCTAAAAAAAAATTTTTGACGTCAAGGTTTGGACCACCCTGTATAATGATATTGATTCTGATTAATTCAATTCATATATTGTCATTCATCGTCAGGTTTCAGGCCCTTTCATTAACAATGATTGCACTATTTTATCACTTGATTGAGTGAACATTATATTTACCTCCGCCATGCCGCTATGTTCCTAAATCCAGAAAGGAAACAGGATTAGATGGAATAACGTCTACCCATATTTCCTGTTAAACACTACACGAGTTAGCACTAGGGTTACGAATTTAATTTCTTCCCCTATTACACAAATACTTTTAATCAGTTTTACAAATATCTTGTTTCTGCTACCAGAGTCCTATTTCCTGCTTCCTTCGTTTCTTGATTTTTTAACATCATTATTATAAGGATAAGGCGGTAACTCTCTTCATAAAATTACCAGTTGAATCTTGAACTCAATAAATTATCAAATTACTGGACGTCGGTCCACTCAGAGCTTGCTGTCATAGCAAAGCCAACATCCAATGGATTCCAGCTTCATCGTTCATCTTGTAGGAGGCTTCGCTGGCTGGCTGGCAGGTCCGATCATTGCTTATAGTCGCCACTCAACAACTACAATTTTATGTCCATAAATATTTTTATACACATTACTTAATTATCTTCAGGATATTTATTTCTTGACTTTCAATTTATTCTAAACACGTAATATTTCCCTTCTTGTAGCTTATTGATGTAAAAAACACTGCTTCCTGAATTCTTGAACGTGAACATCCAATAACACTATTAAATATTCGTAAAATATAATAAAAATAACTTGGCACGTGCCCACTCCGCTCCGAAGTCAAAATCAAACTGACTCGTTTGAACCGTTACAAATAACGCACATGATCTTCTAAAACAAAGGGGAAAATTTGAGGCTTTCTAATTATTTGTTCAATCATACATGTTTGAAGTAACGTCGGCAAAAGTCAGCGTAACCATTGCAAAGTGGATGTTATTCTAAAGGAAAAAAGGTTCATGGGAAACTGTCGAGTCATGGTGAGTTACTGCGGTTTGACGCACTTGGCGCTTATGCAATATTTATTTAATGTTACTTTTAATTATTTGTGCTCGTAGAGAGACAAAACTGTTTGAAATGGAGTTGATGTAATTTAAGTATTATATTGCGAAAATATTAGCCAAAATGAGGCATCAAGCATAAGTAAAGTTAAATAAAATAGACATGACACAAATGCTCCGAATTTACTTATTATTAAAGATATGTAGGTATTAAATTATTTTGTTGCTTATTACGTATGCTCTGAAAGCATGAAATCAAATACCTACGTAGGTAACGTCTTGATTCAATTTATGAAAATTTCGTTTTTACAATATAACTTGTAGGTATATCCATCTTATGTCTGTCTATCTGAATGTATTTAAAATACATGTTGCCTTTTGGTCACTTTAGGTGAATATCTGAGCGTTTCAACGTCCTAATTTTGGTGGCATCATTTTCACCGAAGTTTCTAAATGTCTCAATGTTATACTTCGTCATTTGTATAAGGTACCGTGCCTCCTTCAAATGACAACGTAGCACATTGTAACGAATAGAAACTTCGGCAAAAATGATGCTACCAAAATTAGGCGATTGAAACGCTCAGATATTCACCCTTTTGGATGAGGTTAGCTCAGGGCGTACAGGAAGAGAGGCTTATGCTCAGAAGTGGACGATAAACCGCTGAAAATGATGAGGCTGATGATGATAAATATGACTGCACAGAAATGCTCTCACTGGATTTCAAACCCGCTATCTCCATCTTCGTAGGCAGGGTCAGTACTGTAGTCAGTAGCTACGGACGTGATTGACAGTATTTATAATAATACATCATTACTGGTCCCGGTCCTGAGCTAACCTCATCCAAAATTGACTCGCACTCTTTCGAATATCATCCACCCATCGAGCGGACGGATGCCCCGCACTTCTCCCGTCTTTGTTATAGTTATTGTTATATCAATGTTTATTTATTTATGTATAATATTCTATTTGGGTTCTTTTACTGTACAGTAGACGTCACTAGAAGTGACAAGCAAAATCTATTTTGCGAGTCATGGATTTGACTTGCATATTTTCTTAAGGAAGGTTATTGACTGATTATAAATCCAAAGCCGCAGATAATATAAAAATAGGGGTCGATGAACCGGCATCCTATAAGGGGAAATATGTGTGAAAGTGACAGTGTGAATTGGTAAATTTGGGGTTGATAAAAGTGAGAAGAAAACTCTTCCCTTTTTAAGAAGTCTTATTGAGACCAGAGCTAGAGCTTTATGGATTGGCCACGATATTGGTCTAAGGCGACGTGTGGCGAGCGAATCCATGAGTTGGAGCTAGAGGCCTATATCGGAAATACCTCTCGCACGTATGGTTTTCCGCCCCGCCGGTCGTCTTAGACCAATGTCGTGACTAGGCCATTAGGGCATACATTGCTGTCACATCATAACTACTATACTCTGTTTGGTTTGGTGTTTAAAAAAAGGTAAACAATCTTGCAGTATTGAAAACTACGAGTAGAAAATAAGTTTTAGCAAATACAGTGATTTACATTGTTTTTGATTCATTAAGTACCTAGTTTGGATTTTTAAATGCATTTTTCAATAAAAAGATACTGAAGGATTGTTTACCTTTTTTTAAACATAATACGCGATACTTTAGAGTTGTATTTTGATTTTGACCTAAACATAATCCAGCTCTTACACCCAAGAAAGCTTAGGTATCTAGTAATGATAATTATATTGCCACTATCATCATCATCATCATCATCATCATCATCAGCCTATGTCAGTCCACTGCTGGACGTAGGCCTCTCCTATTAACTATGCGTATAGACGCATTAGGAGGTATATGCCCATAATCGCCACGCTGGGCAAGCGAATTGGCGATCGCAGTAATGTTTCCACTATGATGACGCTGCTGCCCATCATCAATCTTGTAAAATGGTCAGTGACACTTCAATCCCTTAGTCGACTCTTACGACACCCGCAGGAGGAGTTGGGGTGGTGACAAATGTATTCTTACTGCCGTCACCACACGGCAAGCCACTATTATAATAAACATAAATATTTCGCTCCTATACCAATATTTATGTTAAAGTACTGTAGGTACGCAGTTACTGAAAAAAACTATTTCCTGTATTTGAAACCGCACTCTTGCCATTTCAACTTGTTTATTCAATCTTAATGTATTTAAAAGCAAACACACACTGTTTGGTGTCTGATAGGCGGTGATATGTTGTTTCATACTTCAGAGGCAATGTACAACGTTAAGCTATTTCTAAATCCTGCAGACTTACGTTATGATAATTAAACTGATTTTGTTATCTCAACGTGCAAGATATTGACTTTTCTCGTCGAAAGACATTTTTTCTATGACAAAAATCTAAGTACCTGCATCTAGCTATGTATAAGTTGCAAAACATTTTCAAAATTGCGGGAATATACTCAGAAATTTCCGAGAATTTGGGTCTCACGCGCTCGTCACGTACCAGCGCACGCGCATTTGCTACGTACGGTGTGGCTTGGCCCTTTAATCGGTTTGGAAGTAAAGGTCCTTCTGGGATATTGCATAATAGTGCGAAATAATCATTTATAGCTAGGTGGGCGCTTACACAAACTGTTGCTGAAATCACTTTGTTATTTAATTTGGTCAATTTTAGGCTTATTCGACTCAGAATCACGAGCTCATTCGATTTTGTTAAGAGAAAACATATGTCTCATAATTTTCATACAGTTTTCATTCCCTCCATTACTCTACCGCCTTTGAACATCTATGTAAAAACGGCATCGTAATGGAAAAAACATTTTAGAACCCTTTTTTTCTCCTATTAAAATCGAAAGAGCTCGTGATCCTGAGTATAACAAGCCCAAACTTGTCCGAATTAAATAACAAGGTGATATCAACAACGGTTTGTGAAAACGACCACGTACATTTCGTTAATATTAACGCCAGAAAACAGAAACACGCTGCACTAGAATTCAACTTCATTCGTTCAACACAGTCTGTAAAGAAACGATTTCGGTACTCGATCGATTGATTCGAGTCGCTTTAAGTAAC
This sequence comes from Thaumatotibia leucotreta, assembly GCA_025490895.1. Taxonomy (NCBI): domain Eukaryota; kingdom Metazoa; phylum Arthropoda; class Insecta; order Lepidoptera; family Tortricidae; genus Thaumatotibia; species Thaumatotibia leucotreta. Next base: position 28,322 of record JALPQI010006894.1, read on the forward strand.
TGAGTAGACTGAATTTATGATATTATTCAGAAGGATAACGAACTTTAAAAAATGTTTTTTGTGAATTGTTGCTTATTAATTATTATTTTGTTGACAGGAAAAACATGAAATATAAATCATTCACTTTCACAAGTTCAATAAATGAATGGTCAATTTCAGAGGAATTTGTGGTGACGGTAAGAATACATTTGTCACCACTGCAACTCCTCCTGCGGGTGTCGTAAGAGTCCACAAAGGGATTGAAGTGTCAATGAACATTATTTGATAAAAGATTGATTGGCAGCAGCGTCATCATAGTGGACACATTACTGCGATCGCCAATCAGCTTGCCCAGCGATTATGAGCATTTATTTACCTCCTAATGCGTCTATTCGCATAGTTAATAGGAGAGGCCTACGTCCAGCAGTAGACTATCATAGGCTGATGATGATGATGATTTATTTCTGTAATCTCGATCCTCTCTGATGGATCTCGCTGCTTACGGTGGCAGTATCGAAGATGTCGATTGGTGACGAAAATAGCTTCCAAAAATATCTAGTTAGGTACTCTTTTGCCTTCTTTGCCGTAAATTCAAGGGAAAATTTGAGACATTCAGGAAAGATGACTGTTATCATTTATTCGAGATGTTTTCTTCGTTTTGGCTGTGTGGTGACGGCAGTAAGAATACATTTGTCACCCCAACTCCTCCTGCGGGTGTCGTAAGAGTCGACTAAGGGATTGAAGTGTCACTGACCATTATTTGACAAAATATTGATGATGGGCAGCAGCGTCATCATAGTGGACACATTACTGCGATCGCCAATCCTAATGCGTATAGCATAGTTAATAGGAGAGGCCTACGTCCTGCAGTGGACTATCATAGGCTGATGCGTGCATGCATTTCTTCGTAAATAAATATGTTTGATTAGTCACAGGTGACCGATTTTAGTTACCTAGTGATAAGGTCGCGGAAAACCGTAGATTGTGGGAGCCTAATGATAATGATCGTTCATTGTTGAGTTCCTTGAGGAGGCCTTTGTCAAACAGTTGACGTCTTAAACATAATTTTACAACCTCAGGAACCTTTATGATAGCCTTGTTTTCTGATTGGAGATCATTGGTTTGATCGCCTAGGGTACCTTTCGTGTTTATCAGATATATTGTATAATAATAGTCAGATACAAACATTACCATACCTATTTTGAATACATACACATGAAAGACATCGGTAATTTAGGAGCAAATATATACTGAAGGAATAATTATACCTTTTGTAGATTTGTACGCTTGTAAAGTTTTGTGGTATGTGGCACAAAACTTTACAAGCGTACAATTCTACAAAATTGTATAAATTCCCATACAAAAAGTTGATAATTTCGTAGAATTGTTACAAAACTTTACAGGCGTGGTAGCTTTACAAGCAGGGTTAAATGTAGGACACAAAGTTTCCTAACTATAATCACTAAGCAAAGGCTACTGATATTATTTTATGTGACCAAGGGCCTATGTCGTGAAAGCTTGTAACTTGTAATACAAGCGGAAGTCCTTACCTAATTAACAGTGTTAAAAAGAGACTTCCACTTGTATGACAAGATTGACAAGTTACAAGTGTTCGAGAAACGGGCCCCAGGTAGATCTCGTTAAGTTTGTGTACTTAAGTAGCTTATCTGTAGCGAGTGTATTTATAAACCTTTAGTTTTATAAAGATAAGTTTTCTTGGCCTGAATCATTAGAACTGATATTAAATCGTAGATTTAAGAGTCCGAGTTAGAGTCGGTGAAAGTCATACTGTACAAAAAGCGGCTGAATATTGATCCTTGTGCTACCCCTGTTTAAACTACACTGAGTAGGACATTTAACTACGAGTAACTACGGTAGGATATCCCGACTATATCTTTGAGGACTCGAGCGGTGTCTTGAGCATCCAACCAGACGCTTTCCATCTTGAACACCCGAGATATACTCTGTTTAAAGCACAATCGACAAAAAACCTCAATGCTCTGTCGACACATATATAACGGGGCAAATTGCGAAAAGGATCAAGTTGCCAGTGGGTCAAAATATGAACGGGGCCATATGCGACAAAACCATGTCCAAGTCAACGAAGGCGTGTAGCTCGCCGCTACATTTGGGATAGTCATCAGGTCTTATAGATCCCTATTTTTCCTCTGCTTGCGCGCCCAATTTCCATCTTTGATTGGTCCCAGAACCTTCCGCTAAATGTTTATTTTTGGTACTTGCTGCTGGATTTTTACTTTCTGGGTTAGTGTCCAAGCGTCAAACCCCTCAATCAAGATTAGTCTAATGACTGTTTTGTAGACACGAATCTTGGTCAACTGGCCAGCTTGGTCACTAGAACCCGATGCACAGTTGCCTCACAAACGGCCCCAATGGAAGACCAGCGCTGGGGTGTAATTACAGGCCCCAGCTTTATGCTGAATTGGGGACCGTTTTGTGGCATAATTTGTTTCTTGTCCTTTTAAATGTGTATCTTACAGTCATGTGTCACAAATAAATATTTTTTCTTTCTTTCTTTCTTTTTTTCTTTCCGATTACACCTTACCGTATTTTGGATACAAACCTCAATCTTCTCTCTTCGGTTGACACCTATCAGTTATAGTTGAACCAAGGTACTTAACTTTTTGCAAAGTCTTTTCGGTTGAGTTTGATATGTTTGTACCATGCCGTCTCCATTTTGTCATTGGATATGGCTTGGTGTCTTCGTCTAAGCTATTAAAGAGCATCATCATGTAATGGTATTATACAACAATTTTGCAACAAATATTATTTTGAGCATGAAAAGGCGTTTAGTAATTCTATTTCGTTTAGAAATGTGTACAGACGCTTTTTCCTTCATGGGGTGCTGCTGTAATGTCATTGCTAACATTATACTAAAGGTAAGAAGATCTGTGTCTGTGGAGAAATGTAGCTCTGAAACAGAACATATAAACAAACATATTTAGTGGTCAGCCGACATGAAACTATTTATGAGGACCTTCTCGTTCTGGTTGATCTACGCTACTGGGGACCCCGGAGCTGGCGCCTATTTCTCCCAAAGGATCAGCATCGCGATCGACGGGGTATTCTTTTTATAAGGGTTTTTTAGGTAAGTATTTTTATTAAATGTATTTTTAGCTTATATATTTAGATTATTAGTTTTTACTTAAGTTAAAATTTGTTTATTTGTGTGTTTCTTTCATGATTTAGAATAAGTTTATACAATAAAGGCAATTAAAATATCGCCAGTACTTAAATAAGTATGTCAAAAAACACAATACATTTTTTTTTTCATTTTCAACATCAATACTTCAAAACGGTAGATTCACTAAATACAGCATATTTAATCATATTAATAAATACATATTAATAATAAATTTTGGTAGCTAAGAGTTTGGTAGCTCATTCCTGAAAATATGTGAAGAGTTCAATTGGCATTTCTTTTGCGTATGAAGTTCAGAGGAGTATGTATTAAATGTAAGGCAGTTTTCAATTTTGAAATTTAAAATTACCAGACATGTTCTTTCCGTGGACCTTTCATGTAGTTAATGAGGTCTATGAATTTGTTAATACCCAGCATAAATAATCACCAAATTTAAAAAACCAGTTTCAACCGATTTCTCCAAGATCCCATTTGTTTCCATCATTGGTTTCCTATTATCACATCCTACTTTCTGAATGCAAACGCTTGTAAATGAATTAAAATTACCAAAAGCGCCATACATTTAGGTACCTATAACATTTGAAGAGATCCCTCGATTTCTCCAAGATCTCCTCATCAAACCCCAACTTTGTGCCAACGGGACCACCTCGGGGTTATACGGGCGGATTTTTATTTCGTTGTGGTTATTGAATATTTTCCAAATTTGGATTTTTTACATTTTTTCTACTCAGAATCACAAGCTCTTTCGATCCTGATACAGATAAAAGAGTATCCCAAAAAAAATCCATCGAACGTAACTCAGAAGAAGACAAAAGAAATTAAGGAATACTCGGGACACTTTTTTTCTACAAATGAGGATCGAAAGAGCTCGCGATTCTGAGTAGAAAAGATATGAAAATATTCAAATTCGGCAAACAATGAGACGCAAATTAAATAAAAATAATCTCATTGTTTTACACGTAAATGATATCAAAGTCGTTTAAGTAGCTAAACTACTTTTTGCCAGACTTTGAGAATATCCTTTCATCCAAAAGAATAATGATTAGTTCTCTTGAATCTGGTGTCAAAAGGAACAGCAATGTTAAAGGGATTTCTTTGATCATCAATATCATCATTCGCCGTATAATTATGCGCAGTATCTTCACTATATAAGGAGCGCGTGCGCTGAAGTAGGTGCTCTGTTAGCAATCAGTTATCGGACCGGCAGGTGTCTCTGACTGACAACGAAAATTACTGGTGGGTGGATCCTCAACTACCTCTTTGTTTGGCCTTATTTGGGCAGCTAGTACCTTCAATATTCTTCGTAGTTCTGGGGTTAGAGCTGTTATTTAGATTATGTTTGAGCAATATCCTTGTACTGTCAGATATTAATTGTAGATATGACTTTCATTCTCTTGTTTGTGATGTTCTATTTCTGTACTTTTTACTTATACTATTTAGTTTCACTAAGTAGGATAATATTGTATGGTTTGTTTTAGTTAAGAACATTTGTACTTTATCATTGAATATTTTTTAAGAAATGAGATACCTAACTGATCTTTTTACTTCAAATTGTTTTGCTACGGAAAATAAATTTACTACTATTGTAAGGGAGGTAGTTTTGTCCTTTTTAGATTATGATTTTTTTAAGCATTGTATGTACACTATAGTTAATAATGTGAGAAAATACAGGCCTTGAGTGATCCCGATTCTATTTATAAAACAAGCACCGCGCGTCTAATTAAACCCAATTCGTTAACGGCCTCTCGTTATGTAACAGTAGCAAAAATATTACATAGTTAAACTACTTTACTCGCACGATAAGAAAATGGCCGAAAGGACAAAGGCAAAAGCGCGGTTGTTGCTACCGTTACTTTACTTTGGACTCTTAGGAGCGTCGGACGTAGTGAATAGTGATTTACTCCTATTTGTGTTACGGTGTCGGTACCGACTTTTTGAGTTTTATGATACTGCTTCATATTATTGTTAGATACCTATTAGTCATTATGAAGTATGTATACAATTTCTTACTTTTTGTAATTATTATTTTTAAGAGAACAACACAAGTTTGAATGTTTAAGACTAATTATTCAACTGGTTCATTATTTAGGTCATCGAGTGCCATAAGAATATATTTGCCTACAAAATTTGACGACGTTTTATCTGATTTTAGCATTGCATAATAATTATTCTACTTTATTATGAATTGCATAAATTTTATTAACTAAGTTGATATTTGATAAAGAATTAATCATTTTCATCTCATTATTTGTGTAGGTAGGTACGTCATCAGAATCGAATGTTATTATAAAACTTTGTTTTAATGGAGATTTCATTATGCACGGTGTACCTAACCTATTATTCCTATGGTTGATTTAGGAAATCATTACGGTGTAAACGAACCTCACTTTCGAATGGTATGTGTCTATGGTAGAAATAGTTAGCTACTTGTAATTTTGTTTTAATGGGTAATTTTAATTAGAATTATTACATTTCCTTACAGAAATTTCAAAATGAGTGAAAAGTTGGATAAAGTTGCTTTCGAAGATGCTTTGGATATGACGGGTAAGAAACTAACGAGAAAGACACGCACAAAATAGTAATCCATAAGCTTGGAGTCAGAAACGGAAGACTAATTATTCTACACTGTAAAAAATGTGTTTTTTTCTATCGAGGTGGTAATTTTATCATTCCTCAAAAAGTTTCAAAATTATAGGTGGTGGATGAATAAAAGCTATTCATAAGTTCTTTTACTTAAGAAAATAAAGAAAAGATTTAAAGTACAGCTAACCAAAATAGTTTTTCATCACACTCGCTGTTTAAGCGCGCCATTGCTTGCATGCATAGCGGGAGTAATAGAAAAATGAAATGTTCCAGGGATAATAGAAATGTCAGTACGTCATTTCATAGTATTTTGTCTAAAAACTTATTTTTTTGTCGGCAAATGTGATGAAAAACATTGTATGCATCACGGTCGGTAAGGTAAGCGGAATACTACGGCGGCCTACGGCGTTGGGCTTCTAACACTCTCATTAGTACTTCCGTACTTACCTCCCTTGATGCACAATGTACTATTATTTTCTGTCGGGAGACTCGAGAGAGTAATGTTAATGACCAAATTGGCATAAAATCTTAAAGATTAGCAAGTAAAAGTTTGCAATTAATTGTAAATTGTTCACACTAATGTAGCATATTATGAAGCCAAATATCAAAATAGTGTTTGAAATGTAGGAACAGAAATTTACAAAAGTATTTCATTTTTAACTTTCATGAATAAGCGGGAAAATATTATTAAAAGGGGATCGAGCAATCCCAGTTGCAATCAAACAAGAAACGCATTAAAAAAAATAAAAAAATATGTGAAATTGCTTTGCTAACCCTTCATCAAGTCAATATCAAGGATCAAAATATTACTCTGTCCGTCGATACATTCGATCATGGTATATAATGTACTTATGATTATTTCAGGTTTGTTTTTGATGCATAAAACAACAACCTTGTACCTTCTTATTTCAAAACAATTTTTGAAATTTTACCTACGAGTTTTTTTCTTCATTAGTGTTTCATATATTTTGGTTAAATAAAACTAAACCTGTATACTTATATTTAGAATTATAACTAACGTGAGACTCAAACATATTTAAACATTTATCGAACGGATTACATACGTAATTTAAGTCGAAAATTGCTCGACATGTATACTTATACTGTAAATTAAAATTTGAAAATAAAGAAGTTATTTACTCTTTTTAGTTAAATAAAAAAAAATCGAAATGATTTCAAATTTTCGAACATTGTTTCATTATTTGTTTATCATTCGAGGAAAAATGAGATAAGTACCTAAGTGTTTTATATGACCGCTTACCACTGAGAGCGTTTGACAATTAAATAATTTTATTGATCTATAACCGTAGAATTAATTTACAATTTTTCCAGGCTTCGGCATGTACAATGTCTTCATGGTCTTGATCTGCGGCACCATGATGATAGGCATGGCCTTCGAGAGCTTATCTGTCAGCTACTTGGTGCCGGCCAGCGCCTGCGAGCTGCAGACCACCACTCTACAACAGGGTCTCATGGCCGCTGTGCCTATTATTGGTAACTACCGTCTTCTTCCTTCCGTTTTCCCACAATTCGGACAGCTTTCATGTGATCTACTGTTGGCAAACTACTCTCAAGGTTTACTAGTTCTTACGAAAGCTACTGCTCGATTAGTTTGGTTTCCTCACGTTGTTTGGCCTTGTGGTGAAAGAATACACTTTTCATCACCCCGACTCTTCCCGCGGGTGTCGTAAGAGTCGACTAAGGGATCGAAATGTTATTGACTATTATTTGATACAAGACTGATGATGGGCAGCAGCGTCATCATAGTGGACGTATTGCGATCTCCAATCCAAGCGCCCAGTCAGCGTAGCGATTATGGGCATTTACATACCCCCTAATGCGTCTGTACGCATAGTTAATAGGAGAGGCCTACGTCCAGCAGTCGACTGAGATTGGCTGATGATGAGTGATATGATGTTTGGCATTACTGAAAAGTAATTGTTAAAAAGGTGATTCGTGTGGCAGGTTTCAACCCAAAACCTTCGGATTGATAGTCATGTCCCTAAGCGATGCAACCAACGCTTTTGGACGTAAACTGTTATAAAAAACAGGAGATAGGTAGGTGAAATACCTATAGCCACTAAACATGTATTAATTGATAATTGCATCGGCCTGCTTTGCCTTGTCCAGACTCGCGCCTAGTCTGTCTCTAGACAACATGAAAAAAGCGTATTACGGCTATTTCCATACAATCTTAATCCAGGGTATAGATCTGTGGGGGACATCCGCAAATCGAGATAAGGCTTTTAAAATTCAAAAGCGAGCGCTACGAATTATCTCCAGAAAACGTTTCGACTACCCTGCCAAGGAACTATTTAGGAGCCATAAAATACTAACTCTGCCCGCGGTCTATATATTAACAGCATGCCTGTATGTCCGAGCAAATCTCGGGAACTATCGCAAAACCTGTGCCAGAGGTGAAAATGGCCGCAGGCTGCCGTTACTGGTCGCCCCTATACAGCGACTTGCAAAAGTCCGGAAGTCGATCAGTGTAATAGGGCCCAAACTATATAATAAGATCCCCAACGACATAAAATCAGCAGCAACTGACATATTATTTAAGAAAAAACTAAAAACAGTCTTAGTTGATCAAGCCTATTATTCGGTGGATGATTTTATGGCATAGGTATTAGGAGGCAAATCAATTTTATTTCTTATGTGTTGACATTCCTATTAGTATTATAATTAACTGTAAGAATTTAAGTGAATGTACAACTATTTTTAATGAAATTGTATAATTGAATATGTATTGTTATTTTTTCTTTGTTAATGGATGTTTATTAATGTATGAGCTGAACTGAATGTATTTGTAATGAAATTGTGTTAATTAATTATTGAATAATGAATGTTAAGAATGCTAATTATATTAGGATATATTATGTTGATATGACTTGTAAATGTATTTTTACCAATAAATGAACTGAACTGAACATCATCAATTCATTATATTGGACATAGTACTGCGATCACCAATCCGCTTGCCCAGCGTGGCGTAATGAGTCCGTACGCATAAGTAATAGGAGAGGCTTATGTCCTGCTGTGGATTGAAACAGGCTGTCGTTTGAACCGAGCCATAATTTTCAGGTATACTGGCCACGTCCCACATATGGGGCTACTTAGCTGACATGCGTGGGCGCCGCAAGATCCTCCGGCTGTCCCTCATGCTGGGATTCATCTCAGGTGCTCTCGCTGCGTTCTCATGGCACTGGATTGTGTTCTGCTTCCTTAAGTTCCTGTCCTGCACTGCGTAAGTTTTACACTCAGACTCTGCCTTTTTATTATTTTAACGACAAACGGGTCTTCATCGTGTAAACTTACGAATACTATCCTGACGTTTCGGGCATGAACGACTTACCTGTCTGCCTGCGATCACGGGTGTAACATCCTAACATCATATCCGTTTGTCGTGAAAGTTTAAATCAATCTGTATTTTTATTGCTAATACACCCACCACCTGCGGTTATGATACCTTCGATCCGATATATTTTTGGGTCACTTGTATAATTTAAGTCCCTTATTAGAAGCGAAAGCCTTTTTTCCATACCATGTACCAGAAAAAATTATAAAATAGAACGATAATATTTCATTGCTTTTACAATACAAATAACTTACATGATGCCTTAGGGTCTCACCAAACCAATCGACGCGGAGTCGGCTTTCGCCGAGTGTTTTACACCACACTATTCGCATTTAGCCGATCGACCGTCTCCGCGGTTGAACACCTGCGTTAAGCAGTCTCAGCCTCCTTACGGCCGTAGAAACGCTCGATCGGCTGCGATTTGCTATCGCGACAGTTGTAAAGCGGCGGTCGGCTCTCCCGTGCTCCGTCCTGCCGTCGAGACGTCCGACAGCACGCGTACAGCCGCTGAGTCCGACGAACAGATAGATAGGACAGCGGGTGATCGGCAATCGTAAATCGCATTTTTGGAGACTAGTTGTTAGTAACTAGTTTCAAATTGAACAGACGTGTATGATTACGACAGTATTACTTCGTGTTGTCAGATCTATTGCAGATTTTAATGTGGGTAATAATTCAAATGAATAAATACAAACGCATCAGTAGCTACTTCGGCCGTCATCGGCTCTTTTCGGCCGTCGTCAGCTATGTTCGGCCGTCGAAGACGCTGAACGGCTTCCGCCAGCTCTGACCGGTTCTTATCGTAGGTACTCGGCTGTGATCGGAGCCGTTCAACTCTTTCCGGCACCGTACGGTGGTATTAGGAGATTTAGGAATGCGAACGTGTGCGTTAGGCTGCAAACGGTGTCGTACGAATGCGAACAGCTTTACGGCAAAACGCTGTTTTCCCGTCGAAAGACGTCGTTTCGCGTGGGCCGAGCCGATTTACGATGTCCTCGCTCTTATTGCGTTGACATAAAGCTTTTTCCGTACGCGATTAGCCGAAACGGCGTCGACTAGTTTGGTGAGACCCTTACATAAATGCCCATGATGTATATTGTCGAAGAATGTTCATGATAATCATGAATTACTTATTCATTATGACTTAATAGTTATGACTAAATTAACGCAATTTTTTTAAATATATCAAACTATTTTGATTAACATGGTAGCAGCAATGGTGGAGTGCGAATTCCTTTCCTTGTTGAACTCGGATGGATTTGATATTTTCCTTAGATCCTATTGAAATTAATATTCATTTACCTTTAACTCTGGATCACTTTTAACGGAGCGATGGCTTTCCAGGGTGTCGGGTACTTATGCCCTGGCGTTCACTCTACTCGGAGAGACATCACCTCGTGACAAGAGAAACATGCTGATATTGATGACTAACAGCGTTTTCTTTTTATCCATTGGAGCTATGGCAGGTACAGTAAATCTATATGAGTATTGGGATATTTGGAATACAGTAATATAAGAATTTTCTTTAGAACCATAAGATATGTGTTACTTTTTGTATCATATTTGGTGAGTTGTGGTGTTAGTCTTACACAATACAATTACACGAGTATGTATGTAAACTGGATAAATACTAACTATCTTTAAATTAAGGTTCCTTTAGAGTTTTAAGCAAATTAAATGTATTCTCTTCTCTTACATTTTTTTGATTTGTTGGTTTCAGTTAAGTTGAATACCTAATATGTGTATATATTAATACTTAATTATAAATTAGAGTTCCAATACTCAAAATCACTAATAAATTTGGTGCCCCTTATACTTCAATGTTCCAACATCTGCCAAATCAATTCACCATTACAGAATAGTAATTTATTCCAGTGTTGACGATTCCGATCCTTCCGCTGTCATTTTCTTACTACATCCCCTACCTGGGCATCTACTTCAACTCCTGGAGATTGCTCAACATCATCTACAGCTTGCCTTGCTTTCTGTCAGCATCTTTGATTTATTTCATCGACGAGAGCCCGAAGTACCTTCTCACCATGGGATTGGAGGATGAGGCTTTGGTCGTCATAAAGCGCATATTTGTCGTAAACACTGGTAAAGACGCGGAAGAATTTCAGGTAAGTTTAACTGTCCATATACGTTCTTATCAAAAATTCTATCTGAGCCTATCCGAGCCATTCATTAGGCCAATTTGCAGGCTTAGCACAGTAGAGATATTGTCGTGCCAATCATTGTGCTAAGCATACTGAGTAACTATAGTGTTCAATACAAGCAAAATTACTTACCTACTTAAAAGATTGTATTTTATGGAAATTTAAAACATGGTTTATTTTTAAAATGTTATTGTTGTCTTGCATTGAAAGATAAAATGGCCCCATTATAATGATTTAAGTTTTCTGTTGTCGTCTATAAATTCCATGATAGTTAGAGATACGGTAGGCTGAAAGTGCCAACTCTGTTTATGAATGAATTCATTATCGAAATGTGTTTGTGGCACGGCGAATAGTACGAAATATCGTCCTTTCATCAATTATCAAGGCTTTGTATAAAAAAAACTTGTTTTTCAGGTGAAATCGATAAGCTTAAACGAAGACGCTAGTTCCCACTCTGAGCATAAATCCCTTTGGACGTCAATCAAAACACAAACACTACCTTTAGTAAGGCCACCATTGCTCCGGAACACGATCCTCCTCGCCACCATGTTTGCTTTGATCTATTTCTGGTAAGTTCTTCAATTCTTCATCTATTTGAAATTCTAAGACACATAATTGAAACTTATGTTTTACTTTGCAGTAAATGGATTAGTAGCACCAGAATTTTCAAAATCGTCTTTTTTATTATTATTTCCATACTTATACTTTCTCCGTAGTCACATAATTATTTTGAAGGGTCTTCTCTTCTTTCTCTATTTCGATGATTTTATAGTTTTGGCTGCAGAATTGCTTGCCCAATTTAATGAATTTTTATTAAATTAATATTATAAATATTTTATTGATAAGTATTTGTTGTATTGTACATTTAATTAATTAAGTAGGAATGCATTTTGGTAGTCAATACATCTTCGTTTTTATTTATCAGCTACTGTACTGTGTATTTATATTTACAGCATACATCCGTATTTAGTATGGATGCCGTTCATTGCTGATGGCTTCATGAAATCTATTGATAAGGGGGAGACAGGTCTCACAATTTGCCAGATGATGCGGTCAGCGCACGCTTCTCAAAATGAGACCTTAGACGTTGTTGAACAGGTATGTACCTTAGCTATAATAAAAATCACTGCTGTAAAGACTACAACTTTTCTAGCTTTCTAATTTCACTGAGATTTTTAAGAATTTTTTATTTTACTGTATAATTTCCAGGTATTCGGTTAATTTAAATATATTTAATGAGTTATACTTTAATAAAATTCAATTTACCTACATTTAATCTGTCATTTTTCCAGCCGACGAACTGCTCTCTAAACCATTTTGGCATGCTCATCGTGCTTGGCAATGGATGTATCCTCGGGATAATGAATTTCGTCATGAGTGGGCTTATCAATCTCTTTGGGAGAAAACGACTTCTTGTTGTTGTTCAGGTAACTACAATTATTGTGTTGTGAACAAGTTCATCATGTTGAATTTTTAAGTCTGTGAGACTGTAATCATTGAAAAGTAAATCAATAATTATGTTAACTTTCAATTTCATATGTCATCACTTATTATATCTCACTTAATTATTCATCTCATTATCAATGAAGACCTTAGCATTTGATTTACTATTTGGTTGGTATACTTACCAGTTACCTTTTTTACAGTTCATTACCGGGGCAGCAGGCATATGCATAAACTTTAGCAGCTCCTGGGCCGTCACTGGCGTCATTTTCATCGTTTTCGTCACCAACTGCCTCAACTTCGCAGTCTTGACTACCTTTAGCGTCAACATCTTCCCAACATACCTCAAGTTTGTATAAATCATTTGTACCAAATGGAATTATTTAAAAGGTATAGGTAGAAAGCAGACACTTTTATTCATCTAGTTAGTTAGTAATAAAAAGTATATTTCACGGTGATATACTGTCGCATCATCAATTATGTACAACGCCTATAGTGACTCAATCAATTCAGTGAGTACAATCTATCTCAACCGCGAGATATTGTCATCTTACACAGCAGCTAAGGACACAAGAATAATATTTTTCAACAATTTTGTTGTTATTTGTACCACGTCGGGTGCATCGTGTTCTATGAACGTCTGCTACACTCGTGGAGCTAACTAACTTGTATGTCCGTTGCGGACCCTCTTAAACTATAATGTAGTCTTTCGAGAAAACCTCGGTATAGCTAAATAAAATTCGTAGTTGGAAATTATATGTAGTGTGTCAATTCCAGGGCTATGGCAGTATGTTTGACTCTCATGGTGGGACGAACCTGTGCTTTCTTCGGCATCAATATACTCAAGCAGATGCTGATCAGTAACTGCGAGCTCTCGTTTTATCTCTTCGGAGGAATGACCGTCGGTGAGTGTTGTATTCCAAAACATCATCATCAGCCGTCCACTGCTGGACATAGGCCTCCCCCAGAGAGTTCCACAAAGATCGGTCGTGAGCTGTCCGCATCCATTGGACACCCGCAACCTTTACCAGGTCGTCGCTCCATCTTGTGGGGGGCCTTCCCACGCTGCGCCATCCAGTGCGTGGTCGCCACCCGAGAACACGCTGACCCCACCGGTCATCGGTCCTCCGGGGAATATGGCAAGCCCACTGCCACTTCAACCTGGCGATTCTTCGGGCTATGTCAGTCACTTTCGTTCTTCTGCGGATCTCGTCATTCCTGATGCGATCTCGCAGAGAAACCCCGAGCATTGCCCTCTCCATCGCTCGTTGAGTGAAAACCCAAAACAAACAAGTAGTTTTAATTTATTTTGTGGTTTATTATATTTTGTCACGTTGTTACTTATTATATTCTTAACTATTAGGTATTTAAGTAGAAAGTAGTAGTAATGACAATTATAAAATGCTAAATTCAATAGTGAATTCTGCGCTCACTTTGATTTGATAGACGGGTAAAAAAATTTTTCGTTGTCTTGTTTCATTCCACTCTTGTCACGCTTGTAGTTCCTGTTTCGACTCAGTATATAAAAAAATCCGATGCACTTGTATTTCTTTTTCACGTTAGATTTTAATCTATACATCAGAAATTGAAAACAAAACATCATCTCGTACAAAATCACCAATGCGTCACGTTATGTAGGGACACAAAATAAGACAACGAAAAGAATGTTGACCCAGACACCTTCAGTTAAATTAAATAACGAGCTATAAGGTACAGATCAACCCACCATTGCAACAATCGGGAGTCGGTATTTAAATAGAACAGTGGATGACCTAGTAGATCAGTGAACCTAGGTGTTGAGTCTATGTACTAATCTAGCTATCTATATCTTTTAGCTGGAGGTTTATTGGGACTTCTACTGCCAGCTGACGATCCCAAACGCAACAAGCCAGAAGAAAGAAGATGTCCCGAAACTTGAAAGGATACAGCGTCTAATAATACCCGAAAACAGTGTCAGTGCCGAAGATTTTGAGAACGTCAATCATTCGTGTAGTCTAAGATAGTCCTATCAGAATGTTATTACATTTTGAGTATTATTGTTCTTATAAAGCACAAGAAAAAGAAACAATTAAATGCCCTGTAGAAATGTGTGGAAGCCGAAGACATCTGGCAGCAAGGCACATGCTTTCACTTTCTGAAAATAAAATACAATACAATACTATATATTGCACACCATTATAAAATAACAGTTATAATAGTAGATTACATGTCAAGGCCGTTTAAGTGGGAAATGCCTCGGATGACGGGTGATCCGAGGCTTTCCCATTTAACGGCCGAGGTGTGTATACTATTTTTTCCTAACTAGTGCGCAAAAACGAACTTTATGCACGCTTCGCGCGCTGTAATTTCTCTTTTTGATGCACTTGTTATGAAAAAAATCGTCCCTTACACGTGCAAAAACTTTTTTTAACTCGAGTGATTGTCGCCCTCGTTTCACTCGGGCTCCAACTTTCACCCTCGCCGAAAAAAAGTTTTCCCGTACTATTTAGGAAATTTACTATTCTGATCAACGGAGCCGACAGGCAGCAACTTAATTTTAGCGCAGCGGCCAGCAAAGTGCTGTTTGCCGGCCGGAGGGCAGAAAACAGTATTATATGTATTAGAGAGGATAATGTAAAACTGACTGTATACTTCCGGTACTCAGAATTTTATAGTCTGAGACAGTTACCCGACCCCTGCATACAATTGTATACACCAGTACCTACAGTGTATTAATTATTAGCCTTAGGGCGTTCAGAACTAGATTTATATTATGACGACCAACGATGATCGTTACCTTGTTTTACAAATTTATTGAGCGTTGGACTACACGAGGTTATGTTCCACTGAGTGTTTTTCAAACTAGTTTATTATTTTTAACCATGAAATTGTAGTCAAAAATTTGTTTCATTGTGAATAGGTAATTCGTCTTAAGCTAAGGTGCATTATCACAAATGTATTTTTTTTATAAGCGGACGTTATACGGGTACAAACTATGTAGAATATAATGTAGTATTAAAAATATAATTATTTTGGTAATTTTGTTTTTATGATATTCCCTATTTTTGTTGTATGTGTGTGTTTTTTGTCCTATTTTGCCTATTATGCCGAAATATGTTACACTATGTGACTATCCACTAAATAAAAAAGTAGATTTTCCAAACACAAGTTTTGAAAACAAATATTAAATAGGTTAGTCTCTTTGTCATGTTTCAAAGTACTGCATTAGTTAACGATTTTAGACCACATCGATTATTATTGCGCATATGCAATACCTGTTACCAATCAGAAATTAAACCGATCTAAAAGCGTAGAACGCATCGGAACGCAGGGAGCGTGATACGAAAATAGATAAAATGTGTGAACGTCCCTTTATTTTTAATTTAATTTTATATCACATCATACATCAGGCCGTGACTATTGCCCCATAAAATTAGCCTATATTGAGTCAGTGTATACAGGCGCCTTTATAAAATTCTCCCGACCAGTGACAAGCCTCATATGCGTCTACCCTCATTTGATTTCTATTTATTTATTCAACCGTCAATAAGAATTCTTCTTTCATTTTCGCCACCGCTCGGACGCGGAGTGCACTGCAGAATGTTAATTTGAATTTCGAACAATTAGGTTTACTTTCTTAGTGGCCAGTATGGAATTATTTAAGTTTGTGTTGTACGTGTATTTTTATATTGTGGTGGTATGTCCGAATGAGATAGTGGGGCAAAATCGAGCGAGACCAAGCGTGGTCCCACATGGTAACAAAGGTAAGGTTATGTACCTATTTATACACCATGGAAGTATTTAGCTATTTTATGAATATTACTACGCATTTTCTGAGAATACAAGAAAACCGAGTTTGTAAAATGTATACACAAACTTAGCCATTGAAATATTATCCGAATTTATCCATTCCAGTATTTTCATGAGATAAAAAAAGTAACATACATAAGGTGGTGAAAAAATCTACCATAATAAAATGTTCACTTTGGTATTTTGGGATTCATCGACGATAGTAGGTAGGTATTAGATGTTAGGTTTTACTTGTTTTGCTTATCACATTTTTTTATATTACAAACGGGTATGTAAGCACCCATAGTCATTCAGAGTAAAAGTAAGAGTTCTTTTCAATAGTCGGACAGACTAAATTATGGCAATAATACGAGTAGCTGTTCTTTTACTAATAATAAATATAATAATGTACCCAACCCAATCATAAATTAACTGTCAATATAAATTGTCTGAATTAAATAATTACTATGAGGAAACACTATTAAACAGATAACCAGAAGGAAACGATCTACTCGTAAATGGTTTTGTAGTGTTAAATATGTGGATGTCATGATCCATCAATCACATATCACATGCTATTGACATATCAATATCAGTTCGATTTGAGTAAAATTGTCCCACAATTTTATATAGGTACCGTAAAACCATACAACTATGGTCCACAAGTTCAACTCGTAATAAAGCATCGATGGAAATCTTTTATTTTGGTTTTATCTAAGTTTTTAAATCATTAATGAGGAGACTTTGTGTACGTAACTACTGCGCCAATATTTAATATAATAATTACATTAAATCGAAGATATATGATTAAGTTTTGGACCATAGTTGGGAGCTTTTCGACTATAGTTTTACGGTATACATCTATATTATCCTCCTTTTTAAATGAATATCCAATGTGTTGATATGATGACGCATGTCCAGGGCATGAGCACACCCACGAGCGTCCCTGCGACGTCTGTCCCCGTCACGGCCGCTGCGTCCCCAAAATCCAATGCCCAGCCCATCTGAGACCTGGAGCGGGTAACCCGCAGTGCCACCTGGCTGGGCAGAGGGACCTACTTGGAGTGTGCTGCTTTACAGGAAGTCTTCATGCAGGTAGACTACACCTCTTTATTATTTTGCTGCGTTCTTAAAATCCAATGCCCAGCCCATCTTAGAACGGGTAACCCGCAATGGCACTTGGCGAGACAGAGGGATCTCCTTGGAGTGTCCTGCTTTACAGGAAGTTTACATCCAGGTAGACTACACCTCGATATTATTTTACTGTTTCATTCAACATCCAGTTGAAGACCTTTCTTTCATTTTAAGACCCAGGGCTGGGAAACCTCATTGCCATCAAGGGATCTTGGAGTGTGCTGCTTTACAGACAGTCTTCATGCAGGTACAATATACCTAGCAAAGCTACTATTTTGTTGTGTCCCTAATTATCCTTAAGACCTAGTGTATATGAGATCTGGTTCTGAAAATCTGCAGTTCCATTTAGCGGGATACCTCGGGAATCTGCTTCGAGCCTGCTGTTTCATAGGTAATAAGTCTTCATACAGGTAATTTATCATCTTGATGAAAGGCATTCATTTGCCATTCTGTTGACATTTTTCAAGGGAATGTATGAAACATTTTCTTGAGACCGTTGTGAGTCTCACTTATCAGAATTTTTCATGAGATAGTTTAGAGTCATCACATCACATCATCATCACATCATCAGCCTATCTCAGTCCACTGCTGGACGTAGGCCTCTCCTACTAACTATGCGTATAGACGCATTAGGAGGTAAATGCCCATAATCAGCACGCTGGGCAAGCGGATTGGCGATCGCAGTAATGTGTCCACTATGAAGACGCTGTTGCCCGTCATCAATCAAATCAAAGAATGGTTAGTGACACTAATTCAATCCCTTAGTCGACTCTTACGACTCCCGCGGGAAGAGTTGGGGTGGTGACAAATGTATTCTTACTGCCGTCACCACACGGCTCACGGCTTAGAGTCACATTTTATTAATTTCAGACTCATTGTCTAAATTTTCAGAGGTTTCGAGAGGTTAATTCTGGGTTCAAATCCCGGCGAGGGCATTATTTTTGTATTTATTTATCACGAAGATTTCTGCCTTGGTCATAGCTGTGTATGTATTTAAGTATCTACTTATATTTATATGTTACATATATATCATCGCTTGGTACCTACATCACAAGCCTTAATTGAGCTTACCGTGGGACTAGGTCGATCTGTGTAAGATGTCCCAAGATTTTTAATTCATTTCTTTTCCATTTCAGCCGAAGCTGACCTAAAAGCTCGGGCAGCAACCACAGTGCCAGCGGAAGACGTGAAGACAGCTCACACTGCATCGCGGCAGAAGCTGGCAGAATGGTTGGGGAAGGCAATGAAATTGTTGAAGGAAGAGAGGCATGTCCTGGTGAATAGTAGTGCACCGAGCTTCGCTCATCACTTGGTAAGTTCTTGTGATGCTGGCAACATTCTTGCGTATTTAAGTTCTTTGGTATAGCCAAACAATATCCCTGATGATAATTTGGCCCACCCTGCTGGAAGTTTAGTGTAGTAGAGATAGTAGTTTTGTAGATTTCAGAAAAAAACTGATGACAATGGTGACGCTGACGATGAATGACGCTGTATTGGGTTAAACTGTAGGTATAGGATCAAAAACTACTTAAATATCTGCTTGATTTTGAAAGCTCCAAATGAAAAACGTGCCTTAGTGCCCCAAATAGTCAAAACTAGAAATAATTTAGTTGGAGAGATGTTGAAAATTCCCACATAAGTATGTATTATGTCATATTAGCTTATGAATACATTACCTACTGGCTACACTACCTACCTATAACTACGAACCACTTCTTCAGCTATTGACAGCATATGCAAAGTGCTTTGATTTTACTATTTCTTCCAGTCTGTGATGACATACGATGAGCGAGCAGAGAAGCTGGGACTCGGCGCTCTGCTGAACCTGTTCGCTGCGCAGGAGTTGAAGGCGCGACAGGCGTTCTCAGATGACGACCTAGCCTTGGGCCTGACGGGAAATGCTGATGGTAGGTTAAAACTTTATCCCAGCTTTTTAGTTGTAAGACGCAGCTGTCACTGTCACTGTCAATGAAGCTTGACAAGTGTCAGTGTGACAGCTGCCTCTTGCTATCCACCCCTTTGAGTATTTAGACGGGAGATGTTGTAAACGGGCGACCCCCTCCGGCAAAGTACATTGGCCAGCTGGCCAGCTGCGTTATATAAAACTACTTGAAGTCACATCACCGCCATTTTGCATTGATCCGTGTCGCGTGACGTTTCTCCCTAAAAATGGTGAATTGTGCTGTATTATCCTGTAAAAAACGATCCGGAAGCTCAAATTTGCAGCAAGATCGTGTTTCTTATCATAAGTAAGTATTTTTACTAATCATTAAATGTGTATTGAAGTATAATCGCAATTAAAGAAAAAATCGTTTGCGATACGTAAACGACAGAAAAATGTAAACAATGAATACAGTGGTACGGGGGCATATCGGCTTTAGGGATGTGACAAAGTGACTCAACATTTGAATCATCGTTCAATCATTCATTCAATCACTACAGTTTACAAATAGGCTACTTGACCCATTTTTAAAGTTTGTCGTGTATAATTAATCAATATCAGATTAACGGAAAAAAATATAAATATATTTTTTCACGACCTAGAAAACCGCAAAATTATAACTTAAAATTTAAACTTTCGTTATCGCGCGAAAACGATACTAGCCATGTTAATGCTTAGATTATCTGTGGTGTGACGTCACTCAAACCGAAAACAAACATTTGACATGTCACTTATGTTATGTCAATGACACAGCAAAGCTACATGCCTACATGTCCATGGCGAACTTCACTCGTATAAGATTCGACATGATGATGATGACTTCAATCCCAGTTGAGACGGTGACAAATGTATTGTTACTGCTAAGATGGGTAGTTAGATTTAATTATTGAGTGTAATTTACATAAATTGTATGAATACCTATATTTCTAATGAGAGGATTTTAATAAAATATGAATATAATTATATAATAGGTGACTTTTATTACTTGAGCCTGGCAAACCTACCTACTCGGCAACAGAATAGAAGAGGCAATCATCGACTTAAATACGTGAGTAACCCGGTTCAATAATATTTTGATATGAAGATAGAACCTACAGATAATTATAAAATAATTTAGCGCAGATTTTACTACTAATATGGTTTTCCGAACTAATATTTAATTAAACTGAATTCAGATTTTTAATTTTTATTAGTAATAGTATTTTAGACAATTATTCATTCATCAGTCAGTCAGTGACTTCATGACTCATTCATTCAGGTGTGTCGCATCACTATTTCTTTCGTATCATGTTCGTATGTGTGCTGCTTGGTTACGTGAAAACTTTTTCTGTGTGCGTGTAATTACTATTGTGTGCATTTAGGTCGAAGTGTGGGTTTATCGCAACAGTCAAAACTGTGTCTGTTGATTTATTTATCTTGTAGTGGTGTGCTGTACGTGTTTACCTCGTCCCCCGCTAAAATTGGTGAAAAAATTTGTTCGAAGACTTTACGTTATCACACCTCCCGTCTAAATACTCAAAGTATCCACCCGTGCCAGGGAAGGTTCACTATTGGGATGCATACTAACGAATGTAATAATATTATAGTTACGCATAATGTCTTCTAGCCGAAATATTGATAAGGCGAATCATATTTATGCATATTTTTTTAAGCATAATATTTAAAAGCATACACATTAAAGGCATACCCGTCATAATAACTAATATCACACAGTATAAATACAAAATTGCATAATAATTATTACGCATCATTTCACGATGCATACAAATAGTTAATCCTAAAATTAGACTACCAACTGGCATGATTGACATGCTATTACAGTTAGCTGCCTTTCGTTTACGATTGACGATTAAGCGTTAGCGATTGGCAACTTGTCTAAGCATCCAGGCGTTCTACTGTATACGGAGAATGACGGTAGATTCACATTTAGTTTTATGAATAAAAGTGACGGTGAGTAATAAAAAATGTAAGCGATTAAAGAAAACCGATTGTTTCAACATGGCAAATCAAGTGTGTATAATCTACTTATATATAGGTAATATATGGGAACAATAGTGACGTCGACGGGGGTCTGCGACGCAGACCCCCTATTCTGCGTAGTTTAAGGCGCTTCGCGCCTGGATAACACGCTAACCTAACCTAACCTATTATCTATACTTTGATATTAGATAGTAACGCATTTTAATATTTTAGATTCAAGAAACCCGCAACAGAATAAAATAACATTCTAAAATATGTAAAATGCTGAATATGTAAAATGCATGTTAATTGATTTGAAATTGATGTTAAACAAAGAAAAAGTGTAAATTATAAATATTAGATGTCATATATTATATCAAAGAAAAACGACCAAGATCAAGTGTGACTACTGGAGAAAAATTAAAAGTACAAATCAAAATATTTAGTTAATAAATAATTTGATTTGGGTTTTCGCAATATGTTCAAAGAAAAAGTGTTTTATTCAAATAGGGAACTTAAATTATGGTTTCCGAAATATTATGACTAGTAACCATTAGTCCAAACAGTAATATGCGTAGTATACATTAGGCAAATATAAATTAGTTCAAGTTAAATTATTACAAAACTTTAATATGCGAACAAAGTAGTATGCCGAAATAATTACTATGCGACAGTATATTTATGCTAATACAAATTATTCGAAGAAAAGTATGCCAAAATAGAATAGCCTGAAAAAGATTATGCGACCAGAAGGTATACCGCCAGGGAACACAGCACGCCCCCACATTATAATATTAATAAATTGTTTAAACTAAGAAGTTACTATAAAATAAATACCCCGAAGACCAAACTGATTGTTTTCCTCAAGATCCTACCGATTTGCCTTTAAAAATAACAAAGTCTTCTTTCAGCAAAATATCCTCTCTAGAATATTTGAGGTACTTTCCCTTCATGTCCCATAGTCATGGGACGCCCTGTATTCTTAGTAGAATAAAAGGACTCATTCGATTGAGAGACTGTGTTGACAGCTAACCGCCGAAACAGGATTTTTGGTAGTTCGGGTATTGTTTACTCGAGACTTTTACATTGACGCAGTATGTAAAGAGTTTATTTATAAAATACTTTAACCTGTCGCATTTACGATGTCATTTAAACGTGCAAATATGAAGGTAGTATTACTACATTTACTACAGGCTGTATTTACCAGGTAAATAAAGATTAGAAATTACATATGGGATGATTTATTGTTGTTATGTTATCAGTTGGTGTTGGTACATATTTGGTTAAATTTGCGAGTGCAGAGAGATAAGACGTGGTGGGTGGTGGGGTAGACCAAACAGACGGGAGCAGACTACGTTAACAGATATAATTTCCCTGGCTTCCGAACATTTCATTATACAAATGCTATACTTACGCAAACGGAAACATACATAAAAGATAATGATATTAGATTATTGATGAAAACAATTGTTGCATGCCTCCTCTGCTATGCTATTCTCTTATTGACACATTCGACGCTGCGTTCGTCAACGAGCTCGATGTCGAGACAGCCTTGTCTAAAATCCTAGCTGTTTGATTTGACATTAGGAATCGAGGCTGTGAGCGAGGTTGTGGGCGAGTTTGTCGCTGTTTTTCGTTAGAGAATACGAAGTTCATACATTAAACGTCAAACTTTCGACGCAATGTAGTTCCAGCTCACGCCGCATTCGTCGCCGAGCACTAGTGTGGTTTAAAGTACATTAGTGAATACCATTTTTAGGCTCGACGCTGCCGCAGCACAGACACAGCGCTGACTGCAAGGCGGTTTCCTTAGTGAATAACACTGCTGGTATGAAAATAATGAATAAATCTAGGATCGTAATACTCAAAAAATAATTTACTAATTAATTTGGATTCAAGATATGTACCTACTTACCCACTTCGTAAATGCTATTTTCCAAAACAAATAAAACGTATATTGATCTGCTTTAGGTAGGTAAATACATCTCGGTATGACATAAACAATAGTACATTTCGATACAAGTGCAAAAAAAAAGTTTCGATCAGGGTGAAAGAAAAAAGAAGTTTTTACACGTGTATCGAATGACTTTTTTCATAAAAAGTGCCTTAAAAAGAGAAATTTACGCACGAAGCGAGCGCAAAGTTTACTTTTCCGCACTAGTTAGGAAAAATAATTATCATGTTCTAACTGGTTAGGGGTTAAATCCCTGTTGGTAAGATTTCATTAATGTTATTAGCTTATTAAACGGAAATGATCACTTGTATACCTCCAGGTCCATTCTGCCCGCCGCCTCCCTCTTGCCCCACCCCACCCAGCCGCTACCGCAGCATTGAGGGGGAATGCAACAACCCAGAGTTTCCTACAAGAGGGGCCGTCCACACAGAGTACGACAGACTTCTGCCACCAGACTACAGCGATGGTCAGTAGAACCATTTTTCCCTCTAGCCCCACCACCCTTCTGCAGCAGTGAAGAGTGCAAAAATCCGGAGTTTCCCACAAGACACAAAAGGTGCCGTCCACACAGAGTACGAGAAACTTCTGCCGCCAGACTACAGTGATGGTCAGTAGATCGATTCTTCCCTCTTGTCCCATCACCCGTCTGCAGCAGCGAAGAGTGTAAAAATCTGGAGTTTCCCACAAGAGACAAGAGGTGCCGTCCACACAGAGTACGAGAGACTTCTGTCGTCAGACAACAGTGATGGTCAGTAGATCCATTCTCCCCTCTTATCCCACCACCCGTCTGCAGCCAAGAGTGTAAAAGTCCGGAGTTTCCCACAAGAGACAAGAGGTGCCGTCCACACAGAGTACGAGAGACTTTTGCCGTCAGACAACAGTGATGGCCAGTAGATCCTTTCTTCCGTCTTATCCCAGCTCCCCTAGTTCCGTCTGCAGCAGTGAAGAGTGCAAAAACCCGGAGTTTTCCAACAAGAGGCGCTCTCAAGAGTACAGGGTGCTTAGACAAGTTGAAAATCGCTAACACTTAATCGTCAATCGTAAACGAAAGTCTTTGTCGCACTAATTTGAATCTGATAGATCTATCAGATAAATGGCTGGATAAAGATTATGCAGAGAATAAGGCACTGAATATGACTAAGCTGGCTTGCGTGTATGTTTAAAAACGAAGTATTCTCTAGACTTACAATACACTCTTTATTGCATACCTCATATACGATTGAAATCGATATACTCATATATGATTTTAATCGTAAACGGTATAAGGATACAGAAACGATAAACATAAACCGACGATTGATCCATTTTACAGGAATATGGGCCATGCGAGCCTCAACGACCGGCCTGCCTCTCCCCAGCGCGCGCGTCGTCAGTCACAGCCTACTCCTGGACGCCAGCCATCCCAGCAGCACCCACAACCTGATGTTCATGCAGTTCGGACAGTTCATCGCGCACGATGTTAGCGCAGGCGTCGTCTTTACTATTGGTAAATATCTAGTTGTTCGCCTGTTTGGCCGGCTGTATTTAGATTTCACGGTCTAGTTATGGTCCACTGTTTTATGTGTCAGCATGGATTCAGGTTTTATCAAGAAAGTAACAGAAAATGCTCACCTCATAACGGCAGAACGACAGATCCGAACGAAAAGTTACGTATCCACCACACATCATGGTCACGACTCGTAATTCTTCGTTCGAATCTTCGTTAGAATTGCGCCTTGGCTATGTTTGCTGTTATTTTAATACCTACATACATGTGTAATTTTCGAGACAATGTTTTCTCACTAATGTGTCTTATTTTTTGTATGCTTTAAAACCGATTTAATAAGTAAGTTTGTTGTATTTCGTGCCAGATATTTCAACGCCGTTACAAATGCCATCTAAAATGAGTAAATAACTAAAAGCGCAAGTTTCTTTTGCAATGCTTCAAAAACCTCTCCAAGTTTTGAAAACATTCTACAATTAGGTTATAAAAACTTGCTTCAAAAAATCCTTCTATACTATGTTCTAACAGGATTGTTTTCACATGTTAACATCTAAATATTATTTTCTAATGCAGGTAATGGCAGCGCGATTTCCTGCTGCGTAGGCGATGGCGAAGTCCCCCTCCCCGAGGAGCAGCAGCACTGGGCATGCGCGCCCGTTGACGCCCCTCCTGACGACCCCTTCTACGGGACCTTCCGTCATTCGTGCCTCAACTTCGTCAGGGCTCAGTTAGCACCGGCCAGTGACTGCTCTGTGGGATATGCTAAGCAGGTATCTTTTAATAGATTCTGCACTGGACATGCGTGCTCAATGCTCATAGACGAGCCTCTTGACGCCACCTTCTACAAGACCTTCAGTCATTCGAGCCTCAACTTCGTCAGGACTCAGTTAGCTCCAGCTAGTAACTGCTATGTGGGCTATGCTAAGCAGGTATCTTCCAATAGAAGCAGCACTGAATATGCCTGCTCATTGACATCCATCCTGATACCCATTTCACGGGACCTTCCGTCATTCGTGCCTCAACTTATATTTCGAGAAAAGTTATCGAGGTCAAGAAATATCGTTGAAGTCTTTAAGCATGACAGTATCTGCCCTGTTAGCAGTAACGTATCAGCATTGTAAATATTCTGCGTTGCAGAAAACTCGACGTTGGAGACTTTAAGCGTGACAGTATCTGCCCTGTTAGCAGTAACGTATCAGCGGTGCAGAAACTCTGCGTTGTAAAAACTCGGCGTTGAAGATAACTCGGCGTTGAAGATAACTCGGCGTTGAAGAAAATTCGGCGTGTTGCTTGACGTGCGAAGGCTTGAGCACGGAAACGTTGAATGATTCGAACGAGGCAGTCAGTGAGCCGACTATGGAACCCCGATAGAGGGGGTGAAAGATAGTGGGAATGTTTTTAGTGTTGCTAACATAAAAAAAAAAAAAAAAAACCTTTAAACACCGTGCAAGGCTGATGCGTGGGGCGCTGCTACAATATGTAAACCTTAAATCGCGTCGAATGAAGTTGCTCACATAATTGTGATCGAACTTCACTTGGTAAGTTCGTTTGATCATCAATTATCGAGGTCAAGAAATATCGAGGTTAAAAGTCAATAAAAGGATACCCACTCACAACGTGGACAGACGACTTTATGAAGATCGGCGAAAGAAGCTGGCTACAAGTCATTTCCAACAGGCGTATGTGGATGTCCAATGGGGAGGCCTATGGCTGAAATGATGATGGTGATGAAAATCATAAGAAATTACATCACTTTAACGAGGACGCAGGGCATTCTTTTTCATCATCATCAGCTTCTCTCAGTCCACTACTGGACCTGGGCCCCTCTAATTAACTATGTGTATAATTACGTATAGAATAAATTTCCAAATGCACCGGCTACAATCTTTTCTCCTTTGCCTTAAGGTTGACTGGTAGAGATGCCTTATAGCATTAAGTTCGCCTTTTGTACGTTAAGCTGTTCTTTTGTGCAATAAAGTCTAAATAAATAAATAAATTCCCATAATCGCCACGTTGGGCAAGCGAACTGATGATCGCAGTAGTGTGTCCAATGTCCACAATGATATTGATAATGCTGCTGCCCATCATCAATCTTCTATAAATCAATGTTCAATGGCACTTCAATCCCTTAGTTGACTCTTACAACACCCACGTGATGTTTTGGAGTGGTGAGAAATGTATTCTTACTGCCGTCGCCATATTCTTATTTAGGTAGTTATACAAAGTGCCCGGTCACGGTGTACACAGTCACGGTTAAGAAAAAAATTTTCTCTTAAAATAAACGGAATCCAAACTTCATATGATATTTTCTACTTCAAATAATTCAATAAAAAACTTTCGCTTTCCTCATGGGCACTTTGTATTTCCTTACATAGTAGAAATGATCGTTAATGATGCAAATGTTTGTAGATGAATGGCGCGACCCACTACGCCGATCTTTCCCAACTGTACGGCAATTCTCGTAAGAAGCCAGGGTTACTCCGAGCGCCAGGTGGCCTCCTCAAAACCTTCAACGACTATGGGAGAGACTTACCACCCCTGACTAGGCGGAAAGAGTGCATGACGACTAATGATGGAGCTGCTTGCTTTGAATCAGGTATTCAGATCACATTACGATGATAACTGCCTGAAAGGTGCAAAATGCTGAACGTTTGTTTAGAACTGAGAAACTTGTACGTTGTTGCCGATTATTGAGTATCTACCGGCAATATTTGTAAATACCTACCTACGCAGAGACCCATGTGGATCTATCCTAGTGCTAAAGTTTGGGGTTTTGCGAAGTGGCAGACGGTCTTAACAACTACGGGACTTGCAACCGCTGACCAGACGGAAGGAGTTCATGTTCACATATTCCCATAAAATGTTTCTTGAAAGATCTGAGATCCAAAGCTATATTGTATTTTTGCGATTCTGATCTGCAGGCCTAGCCAAGATGTCATTCTGCAATCGTATACGATAATAAATCACCTGACCAACTGACCAATAAAGTACGGAAATGGTTACATAACTTTTCGTACGAATCTTTCATCTCATACATTTATAACTTATCGCTTATCGTGTACGATTGCGGAATGGCATATTGGCTAGCCCTGCTGAACAGAACAGATCTGTGGCTGTACTACATTTTGTCAGATGACATTGTCTTATTTATTACTCTTTCCAGGCGACAACCACGGCAACCAAGTAATCTCGCTCACGGTGCTCCACACCATCTTCACCAGGGAACACAACCGCATAGCCCAGGCCTTATCCAGGCTCAATCCAGACTGGGATGAGGATACAGTCTTCCTGGAGTCTAGGCGCATTCTGCAGGCCGAGTTCCAGCACATCATTTATAATGAATGGCTACCGTTGCTTTTAGGTAACTTTATTTTCAATAAGTTGATTACCTAAGTAGGATAT